>CM050163.1:286873521-286886021 GCA_027410445.1 Discoglossus pictus
CAATCATGTCATCTTCTTCTGGAACATCGTCATAACTCTCCAAATCCCGAATTCCAGCCTTTTGCCTGAGGTTTTCATACTCTGATCGCCATTTGCTCTTTTTTTTTTTTGCACTCCTCTTGTCTTAATTTAAATTATCATTTAACGAATGTCTGGTTGACGATCGTAACTGGGGCTTATTTTTGGGGAGGGCTTATATTACGCGTATCCTGAAAAATTGCGCTAGGCTTCTTTTCGGGAAAGGTCTTATTTTCGGGGGAAACAGAATATATAGTACATCCGTGTTCACATTTGAATGTCTAAAGCAAGTTAAAAAACCTGCTTCCAGCTCAGAATTCCAAGAAAAAACGTTATTACACTGCATTCTGGGAAGCTGAGCTGGGACATGCAAATGTGCCCACAAATGCCTTGCTCTTCAATCCATAGCCATTTTCAAACATGTCTTCCTTTTAAACTTATGCCTGCTGTATTGCACAGCTTTAATGCAAAGCCAAGGCTGGATTTTACACAAGCTGAGAATCCTATCCATGTACAGCTGTTTTAAACTTACTGGCTATCATCAGCATGGAGTGGGATCTCAGCTTGTGTTGTGGATCTTATGAGTTGGTAGTTCACCACAACAATCATTTAATATATGGTGGGCAAAAGAGCGATTATAAGCCTCCACCGTACAGTAAATAAAAAGTACATCTGTGTTCACATTTGATTGTCTAAAACAAGTTAAAAAACCTGCTTCCAGCTCAGAATTCCCCAAAAAAACAGTTATTACACTGGATTCTGGGAAGCTAAACTGGGACATTTAAATGTGCCCACAAATGCCTTGCTCTTCAATCCATAGCCATTTTCAAATATGGCTTCCTTTTTAAGCTTATGCTCTGACCTGGAACTATACCCCTCTGCTAAGGTGATCATCTCTTCTCCTGCTAGAATGGTTTCAATTCTACACTGTTACATTAATTAATTATGTATACAGTAATTGTGATTTGCTTAACTTACTAGACTTCCCTGTTTGTTTAAGGACTAGCCATGCTTTCTCTGTCTGTGTAACCATGCCCTCCCCCTATCTGCCTTAATCTCCTACACCCCCTCTGTATTCTTTTGATAAGCAGTTTGCTCACACACTAACTTCCTAGGACCTGGACACATCTCTCCACCTCTTACCTTACAAACACTGCCTCTGACCTGAAAATATACCACCACCTTTAATTTTGCCATACTAAATTCTCCCTGAATAAAGATACCACTTCCCTCCCACCGACATCTAACTGTTGCAGCTATATAGCAGTCAAGTTATCTGACTTTTCCATTTGCAGGTTATAATATCTGACCACTAGGGACAGATAGCATATTGCATACTAAAGCCATTCACCTCAAATGACTCTGTTAGACCCCTTCCATCTCGAATTTCATAAAAAAAAAAAATCTTTCTATCCTTGCATTCCTCACCACCTTAGCCAGTTTTCACTTCCTTCCTCTTCCTTACACTTTCTTCCCCAGGTTTTGCCTTTTTTTCCATTTAGCTTGTAAGTAGCAAGTTTCTAATTGTGTAGGGAAAAAGCACTTTCTGCAAAGATTTTAAGCTCAAAACAGGGTCCTCCATCTTCTACAGTTTGTTAATATTGTATTTCTTCTTGTTTTCTATCCACTGTACAGCGCTACAGAATATGGTGGCGCGTTACAAATAAAAGATGATAATAATAATTATAATAATAATATATATTTGATAGATAGATGTACCATAAAATTGCGAGTGAAATGCTTTGATTAGACATGTAATGTAGGGCCAAAAAGCTCACGCAGCTGATTTCACGGTAGAACGCAAATTATACTGCTCAAATAGAGTGCGGCTCTTGATCTACAGTAGCGGTAACACCAGTTTATAAATGCAGTAAATAGCCCAGTAATTAAGAATCTCCCTGTCTGTGCTTAGCTGTGTCACATACTTAGAAGGGAGATTAATGCTGGCTGGTTTAAAAGAGAAGACCAACTAAACACAAATAGTTCTTAGATAAAAGAGTACATTCTGTAAAAGTTGTAGCAAAAAAAAAAAGCTAAGTGCTATAAACCTGTATATTAGGCTATGCAAGCATGACCCATGCATGATCCATTCAGGCTAGTTGATGGAATAACTGACACGACAACTTGAGTTGGGAGAAACAACGGGCCACAGCTTTATTTTGACACAATGTAAACAAACAACCGTAACTTATTTAGATGACTAATTTAGTCCTTTCCTTCCGGGGGAGGAGCCCGGCCACGAACAGTGACCTCACGCTTTGAGCCCTGCCCAAAGCCCCAATGCTTATCTTTAAGCACGCCCTGTGAGGTGGGGCCATCGCCCCCTTAGGCCAGTGGGCCGGGCAACTCACCTCCCGCCACGGAGCATGCGAGGGACGCCTCCCGAGGCTGCGATCCCCCCCTGCTGGACATTAAAGCCAAAGCCCGCAAAACACTCTCCCTAAACTCCAACATCATCAACTCGTACCCTATTTCCGTAAGATGAACCTTATCCTTTGCGAAAAAATCATCTGCGCCGACCGGTTCGAAATCTTTATACCGGATGGCAGAGAAACCTTGTTTTCTCACAAAGCTCGCAATCTGCTGGTTTATCTTCTGTCTAGCCTTATCTAAGCATACTGGGTCGCGCGCGTTACGCCATGATCTTCTCTTAATCATCTCAGACCAGATAAGGAACGTGCCAGGGAACTTCTTCACCCATTTCTCGATGTCTCGTCTCATCAACTTTAGCATTCGTCTCATGGGAACTGTCCCCAAATCGTTCCCGCCGGCATGAAGAATGATAACACTGGGCTGCCCGTAACGCTGCGCGTACGTTTCCAAGAGGCCGTCGAGCTGCGCCCATCGCAGACCCCGAATGCCACACCACCTTACGCGTAAGTCCGTAACAGGAAAGCCCAGTTGTGCCTTTTCTTCGGTAACTGCGGCTAACCTATGGGCCCAGTACACATAGGAATGGCCCACAATCCATAGTTGCTTCTGTTCCCCTGAAAGTAGAAAGCAACACCATTAAACCACTGCATTTGGCCGTACATAGGAACGAAAACGGTCTGAGTCCCACCTACCGATGCGCTTTACTGCCGCGTCGGGCAACCCCAACCTAGCCGCTTCAGTGGCAGCTCCAATCCGAAAGGAGTGTGTCCCAAAGTCGGACTGCTTGAAACCGAGCCGATGCAGTGCGCTTTTTAAAACTCTTTTAAACTGATACATAGACAGTGCCGTTCCATCGGCGTGGACCAGCAGCGAACACCGTCCCACCGGTCGCTGCTTAAGGTACTCCACTACACATGCATATGGGCAACACTCTGTGCCAACCTGATGCAGAACCACTTCTCTTCCTTTACCCACTTGGTCCGTCTTTGACCTCCGCAACCACAATACCACCGTACCTTCCCTGAGGCAGGTATCCACCAATTGCAGACCCCCCGAACCGTGTCTACTGTTCGCGACTAACTCCCCTATCCTAAACGCTCCGAAGAACGCCAGGGAAAAAGCCGTTCGGAAAAGTAGAGATTCAAAGGGATCCCTGCAAACCACCACCAATTCCTGAGCCAATCTCCGCAACAGCGCAAATGTTATTGGCCGCCTACTATCTGGCCTTTGCGCCCCGCTGAACATTCCACGCACCACCTTGCGCACTAGAAACTCCTTAGTAAGGTCCCTCTGCCCAGCAAGCTTAAACATAAAAGCAAGCGCCGTGACCTGTCTCCCTACTACGGGTTTTGATTCGCCTTGCTCGGCGCACCGCAGCAGGTACCAAAGCAAGATCCCTACGCTCTTGTCCTCCGTCGTGGCACCACCTGCCAGTGCCACTAGGCTATCCCATTTAGCCCACACACGTCTATAAGCGTTCCACGTCGCTGGGGCAACAGACTGTCTCACGAGTCTCGTTACCTGACAGCTCCAATCTCCCAGAGCTCCTCGGGGATGAGCTCCCCCAGGGCGTTCGCACGAGGAGCCAGCGCCCTGAAACGATCCTCCTGAAACCGAGAGAGGGCGTAAGCAATTCCGTTATTCACATTTGTCACGTGTCTTGCTTGAAACCA
The DNA here is from genome assembly GCA_027410445.1 of Discoglossus pictus. Lineage (NCBI taxonomy): Eukaryota > Metazoa > Chordata > Amphibia > Anura > Alytidae > Discoglossus > Discoglossus pictus. The sequence goes on from CM050163.1 coordinate 286,877,586, forward strand.
TATGTTCAAGCGAAGGCAACATAGCACAAGATGCCTGAGCAATCTAATCACTGGTACGGATGCCGCCGTGATGTTGTTCACGGCTTCAACCAACCCCTTATTACCCGAATGGAAAATGACTCGCCTGTCCCTGAAACAAGGACCCCATAAGTGCACTGCTACCACCATAGGAAACAGCTCCAGGAATGTAGGGTTCAGCAGTAAACCCGCCTCTTCCCATTCCTCCGGCCATGCCGCAGCGAACCATCTCCCTTGGAGATACGCCCCACAACCGATTGGTCCAGAACCATCGGTGTGCAGGTCTAGCTCTGCGCTGGTGGTGCCCTCCTTTTGAAGGACCACCCGCCCGTTAAAGTCTGCAAGGAACATCGCCCATACCTCTGCATCGTCACGCATGGCCCTAGAGACTGTTAGGAAATGATGCGGCTTCGCAATCCCTACCGTAGCCAGCGACATCCGTCTACAGAATATCCGCCCCATGGGGATAATTCTGCACGCGAAATTCAACTTCCCCAATATTGATTGCAGCCGCCGCAGGGTCACCCTCCGTGCGCCCCGCAGCGCCGTAATCTCGGCTTGCATGTCCTCCACCTTCTCTAAGGGAAGACTGCACTCCATTTTGCAGGAGTCAATCCGAATCCCTAGAAAAGTCAATTGTTCCGTAGTGCCCTCCGTCTTGTCATGGGCCAGTGGTACCCCGAATTCTGTACAGATTTCGGTGAACACCTCCAGCATAAAACGGCAAGCATCGTTTCTCGCTGGGCCAACAAAAAGAAAGTCATCCGGGTAATGGGTAACACTCTTGTACCCCGCCTCGATGCTCACAACCCATTGTAAAAATTTGCTGAAGGCCTCGAAGTAAGCACAGGATATCGAGCAACCCATGGGTAAACATAAGTCGACGAAGTAACTTCCGTCTACGAAGCACCCCAGCAACCAATGGCATGTCGGGTGCACGGGGAGCAATCTGAATGCTGCCTCGATGTCCACTTTTGCCATAAGGGCCCCCTGGCCCTCCCTCCTCACCAGATCGACCGCCCGGTCAAATGACTCGTAAGACACAGTAGCCTGGTCTTTTGATATGCCATCGTTTACCGAACGGCCTCTGGGGTAGGAGAGATGCTGAATCAATCTAAATTTACCCTTCTCCTTCTTGGGGACCACCCCAAGAGGAGACACAACTAAACCCTGGATGGGCGGGGCCGCAAATGGCCCGGCCATCCTCCCCAATTTTACCTCATTAAGCACCTTAGCTTTGGCTACCCCTGGGAAATCCCTAGCCGACTTCAGGTTTGGGCCAAGAAAACCTTGAATGTCGACCCCACATGGAATCCGGAATCCTTCTCGGAACCCGTCCTCCAATAGGCGCGCCGCTTCGGCGGTGCCTGCCAATTTACCGTAGCGCTTTAGCCACGGCAGCATGGCGGGGAGGCGTATGGGCGTCTTGCCCCTTTGCAGGAGGTTCGCCCCTGCCTCCCTCTTTGGGTCTACCGCATCTAGACAGGGGGTGTTCACCTCCGCAGTTTGAGCATGCATGCTTAAACCTGCAGTTAGGCGCCCATCTGCAGACCCCCTCGTTGTACGAAAAACAGGTCTTAAGACCTGCTCCTGAGGCGTGGGTGGGGCCCTTAGCTCCACCGGCCCCGCTCCGAAAGGGCGTCGTGACTCTCATGGGTGTCATGATGTTTAGCCAATACGCCACCGCTTTGTCGCTCCACGCCATACTTGGCCTTGAGGCCAAGTATTGCCGGAATTCCTCATCGTACCGCCACCAGGCTGTACCCCCATAAACCTTGTGAGCATTCCGAATTTCGTCTATGTAGACGAACAATCCCGAACTCTGTTCAGGGTGCCGCTCACACAGTACGCAAGCCCAAATAGAAAATGCTTGCAGCCAGGTATCAAACGTCCTGGGTAGCCTAGCAAAGGATTTCCCCTCCCTCGGGCCCCTCTCGGCCAGGTCTGTTTGCCTAGACATAGGGAGAAGGGAAAACAACTCTATAAATTCCCTCCTCCAGATCTTTTCCTTTACATCCTGTGGAAGGTGTGCACCTAAATTATCCAACGAGCAGAGGACTATAGGCCTCATGGCTGCGTCGGTAACCCCCACAGTGTTATTCCCAACTGCTGCTATTGCGCTGCCTACCGGCTCGGGCGCGCGCAAGCTAGCTAGCGCCTCGCTCGCGCTCACTGGCGCCACTACCGCTGCTGGCTGGGACCATGCACCCTTTGCTAGTCCCCCTATCCACGCTCCCATTTCGCGCTCGCTAACTGCAATGTTATGCGCAGCTAATAGAGTCCTTAATGACCCAATAAAACCACCCTTGTCTGCTGCGCAGCTCAATTCTGAGCGCTCACCTGCTTCTGGAAGCTTTGGAGTAGATACGGCCAACGGAGTATCCCCACGTCTCTCCTGACGCTCCGGGGACTCTGACCGTCTGGCCCTCCGCGGGCTTCTCCTCTCAGATCCAGTGCAAGCACAGCTGCACCGACAAGATCTTCTGCTTCTAGACCTGGATCTCCTTCTGGATCTGTGGGTACAAGAAGAACAGTCACTAGCTCTCCGCGACCTGCATGCCCGCGCCCATACCGCCCTTTCCTCGTCTGAGGAAGGGTCCTGGTCAGCTAAGCTTGCGCGGCTGGAGTAGGCTAGCACTGCCTCCGCCGCCCCCTGTAGGGGGTCCCCTGAGACTTCCTCGGGCGTTGGAATATCCAGCTGTTGGTCAGTCTTAGACCCTTTGCGCTGTGGCCTAACCGTATCGCCCTCAGTCTCTACTCTGCTACGCCTTAGCGGTGTGTGCGTAAATAGCAGCGGACTGTACCTGCTCGTAGCCTTCTTAGCTCGAGTGGGGCGTCCTAGCCTCGCCACTGCCGCTGTCACAGGCATGTCATCAATCATGACCATGCTGTCTTGGCTATTCATCTCTCTGATGACCCCATCTCTTCTCTCTCTCGTCGTCGCCATGCTCCTCTCGCTGCCAGTTGGGCGTCCCTGTAAAGTACCAGAAGCACTGTTAATGAGGGAAACCCCAGGGACCGTCTGCTTGGCACCGTGAGGGCCTGTAGGAGCCTTTTTAGGACTCCCGGCTTTTCTCTTACCCCCTGCACCCCCCTTACGGGGTGTTAGAGGGGTGTTTCGCGACCTTTGTCGCGGCCTAGGACCTTTAGGCAAGTTGGCAGATGGTGGCCGGATTGCTAGGCCCTCACCCCCACCGCCCGTGATCCTGGCGCTCGCCTGCCTGGGGGGTATGGGGTCCCGTCCGCCCTGACCTGTAACCCCCCCATCTCTGGTGTCTCTGCTACCTGATGGACGTGGGTCTGGCAGCCCTACAGTGGTGGGATGGGAAAAAATTTCCCTGGAGGCATCAGAATTGGCTAGGACACCAGCCACCGCAGGCTGTTCCTGTACAATGTGCTGAGCTCCAAGCGCAGAAGGCATGGGAGGTCCCAGCCTGTCCTGCACCCACCTGACCCCTTGGCTTAAGGCACGGGTCCTAACCTCAGCCAGTAAGGCCTCTAAGCCTTCTGGATCCATAGTAAATGCTAACAGGGGAACAAACAGGGGGAACAACAAGCAGAAAACAGGCACACACAGACACAGGAACACACACAGACACAGCACACCACAGGGAGACAGGGACACACACACACACACAAAAACGGAGGAGGAAAAGAAACACAAAAACGGACAAAGATAGCCTCAACAGTGATATCCCCTTATATGCTGGTAAGCTGGGGTGAAATCTCAGAAATTAAACCTTCCTACTGTATTTTTTAGCTGCAGGACCTCAGACCTCCGTCCATCCAGTCGGGAGACCGCGCTGCTGTGTTCAATGGCGCGAAACGGGCTTCCGACACGCCCCCCCGACGCTCCTGATAGGCTGATAGCCTCACAGGCTCCGCTGGGTCACGTGACGCTACAGGCTGACCCAGGGAGCCTGTGCAGCCTCCGCGTCGTTCACCATGTTAACTTGTTTAACTGCCTTAGCCCTGAATTCTAAGATTCATAACAGAAATGTCAATCTAGGCAAATTCCATAACTATTATATAGATAGTTAATCCTTCCTCTTAAGACACTTAAGTTTAGGTGGAACTTGACCTTAAACAGAACATGAGTTCTAGAGATTGACCTTTGGTGGCTACATTTTGTGTATAACTCAATAGGGTGGCTGTGCAGCATCTAAATAGGTTGCACCTCATCTAGGAATATGTCAGATGGAAGCCCTAGGTTGTTAAAAAGCAGCTTATACACTGTGATTAAACATGTGTTTTTCAAGTCTTGCAGCAACCATTATTCATGCAATGTTTAAACCTACTCCTTTGTACCATTTAAAGGATGGTATCTTATATATGAAATTATTAGAGAGGTGTAACTATACACATACAAGTTCAGGAACTGTCTAAGTTTGCCAACTACTGCTCCATGTTTGAGGACACAGGGAGTGGCCATTACAAAAATAATTTGTGTTCTGATTCAATCACCAACACTTAGAATTCTGAGATCTGTAAAAATGAACAAGAATTAGACTACAGCTGCAGTTCTATATATTGTCAGTTTAATTTGCCCTCTTAGACACAGCATTAAAAGGCAAGTACTGTAACTTTTACAAAAATTGTTTTATATTTCCTAGCTGTACTCTTTCAAATAATCACTTGTTTAGATGAAGTCAGATGGTACTGTGTAATTATGAAGAATGGTACCTTCTGTGGGCTTGTTTGGATATAATTTGGTTCTGGCAGACCCTCTACTTTTTCAGTAGATAAAACTAATTTGACTCTACTCCGCTTTCCAAAATTCATGTTAAACCTCTGACAGTATTTACTAATGATTTTTATTTTAATGTGTTTGCCTCGTGTCTGTGGTAAGCTCTTTGAATTCAATAATCTCTACTACCTCTTCTGGGTGATGGTAACATGATTCGGCTGCACTTTCAGTATAGTACTTCCTCACATTTCTCCTGAGCTTGTCATTCACTGGATTCAAAGGGTGATCTCTTGTTCTGGAAACGTCTTTCTCTCTCTAGAAAATGCTTCCTTCTTGCCCTGTGTTGAATCTCTTAATCTGCCAGCAGATTCGGTTTCTACAAAAGGCTCTAGCAATGCTGAAAGTTATGTTAACCTTTAGTGCCCTATGACGTGTTATATAGTGCAGAGCCCGGAATTAAATTTTTCTTTCCATGCAGACTTGCAGGTTGATAGCTTGACACAGTGGAGGTACCAAATATGGTATATCTGAAAACCACAGGTAATAACTTTTACTTTTTCCATTAAATGTTATTTAAAAATGCATGAGTTTGCAATATTTAGCAGTCAATCAGCCCTTCTGAACCTCTGAGGACTGATTGCACAGTGTCTCTTTTTTTTTTTTTTTTATGAGGCTATTATTGCCAGTAATTACTGAGTACTTTCTTAAGGTGTGAACTTATTGTCTTCAGTATGTCATGTGCATAATTTTAAGGCTGCACATGCTCAGAGCTTAGGGGTGATTTTATTTCGTCAATCTAATTATTCATTTGAGACAATAGGTTCAAAGCTTCAGGAGATATTGAGTAATTGCTGGCAATAATAGCCACAAATTATCAAATGGGATCAGAAAGGCTGATAGCAGCTAAATATTTTAAGATTACTGTAAGATAATGCCAAGTAACATTCAAATAAGAAAGTACTTATTATCTGTGGTTTTCATTTATACTATATTTGGTACTTGCACTGTGTCCCTTTACTATCCTGCCAGTTTTAAAATTCTTCATGGAAATAAAGATCTTTTAATATTCACAAAAATATTAACAACATGTCTAAACCAATATCTACCCTCGCTAACAGACAAAGAGCAAGTGGGATTCACTTCCAAAAGTCAAGCTAAACAACATCTAATGAATACTAAATTTTATAGAAACTCTAACGTGTATACTAGCCTTAGACCTAGAAAGGCATTTGCCATTATTATAAACTCCATCAGAAGTTTGGCTTTGAGGGTCCCTTTTGTATAAAGCTTACAGGTACTTTATCATGCAATAACATTGCAAACAAAAACAGTGAGGAAATATTCAAATTGGATTCCTTTAAAAAAGAGGAACGAGACAAGAGTGCCCCCTGTCTCCATTACTTTTTGCACTTGCTATAGAACCACTAGCCATGCAAATTAGGCACATTCTTTATATCATGAGCCCAAAAAACAAGCAGCAAGAAAACAAATGCTGTTTAATCACAGACAACACATTACTGACAATAACAAATATGTACACCTCTTTCCCTAAGCTATATGCAACGTGCAAATTTTAGCAAATGTTTCGGTTTAGAAATCAATAATGATAAATCTGAGGCTCTAAACTCTAACATTCCACTAAGGAGCTTACACCTTAAAGGCATATCTAAGTGTCCTGGGTTATGAATGCATCTGATAGTGGGGAACCAGTAGTGTATGAAAAAGTTGTATTTTTTTGCATGAAAAATACTAAAATAAACATTGACAAACTCACGGTGATGTTTGCTATTTTTTTTCTCAATTTGCAAGCTGCAGCTTTTGTTAGTTGACACCCCTGAAAATCTCTGCTTAAGTTTATAAATTGATTTGCAGGCCAATGAGTGAAATAAGTATTTGATCACCCATCCATTAGCAAGATTTCTGGCTCCCAGGTGTCTTTTTTTTTTTTTTTTTTTTTTTTTTTTTTTATATACAGGTAACGATCTGAGATTAGGAGCACTCCCTTTAAGAGAGTGCTTCTAATGTCACCTGTCCACAGAAGCAACCATATTCCAAACTCTCCACCATGTCCAAGTCCAAAGAGCTGTCCAAGGATGTCAGGAACAAGATTGTAGACCTACACAAGGCTGGAATGGGCTACAAGACCATCGCCAAGCAGCTTGGTGAGAAAATGACAACAGTTGGTGCGATTTATTCGCAAATGGAGGAAACACAAAATAACTGTCAGTCTTCCTCGGCCTGGTGCTCCATGCAAGATCTCACCTCGTGGAGTTTCAATGATCATGAGAATGGTGAGGAATCAGCTCTGAGCTTCATGGGAGGATATTGTTAATGATCTCAAGGCAGCTGGGACCATAGTCACCAAGAAAACCATTGGTAACACACTACGCCGTGAAGGACTGAAATCCTGCAGCACCCGCAAGGTCCCCTTGCTCAAGAAAGCACATGTAAAGTCCCATCTGAAGCTTGCCAATGAACACCTGAATGATTCAGAGGAGATTGAATCAGAACTGGGTGTTGTGTTGTGGTCAGATGAGTCCAAAATCCAGCTCTTTGGCATCAACTCAACTCACTGTGTTCGGGGGAGGAGGAATGCTGCCTATAACCCCAAGAACACCATCCCCACCGTCAAACATGGAGGTGGAAACATGCTTTGGAGGTATTTTTCTGCCAAGGGGGCAAGACAACTGCACTGCATCAAAATGGGTCGTGGATCAGTATTCCAGCACGATAATGACCCAAAACATACAGCCAAGGCAACACAGGAGTGGCTCAAGAAGAGCACATTGAGGTCCCATAGAAAATCTGTGGAGGGAGCTGAAGGTTTGAGTTGCCAAACATCAGCCTCAAAACCTTAATGACTTAGAGGATCTACAGGGGATCAAATACTTTTTCCCCTCACTGTATCATTGCTGGGATATATTCATGCATTAACGGGGGGTGGGGGTTGGGGTTAGCTCCTATTCTGATGAAACACTACATAGTGGCACAGTGGGCACAAATATATAGCCAGACATGAGTTATGCCAAGATGGTTCGAAATGGCAAAATATTTGATTAGAAGTAGCAACATTGAATATAGCCTATGGGCATCCCCCAATCTTAAATTATACAAAAATATCCAATTACACGTGTATTAAACATCCCTTCACGTTATAGAACACATATAAATTAAAGTGGAATCTCACTTGAAAGAATGATCTCCTATCCCCAGTAATTTATAATAAGCATGTAATGCTAGGCCGAGACAAACAAATATTCTAATGATGGATCTAACATGGCTGACTGAGGAACATCCATTACTTCAAAGAAAGCAAATTTATTAGACGGTGCTGATGTACAAATAAAACATAACATGGCAAACAATTAAATATTTAGATACCTACAAATGAAGCATTTCTGAAGTTCTATGCAACACCCAGAATTATACCAGCCATTGACACTATATTAAAAAACCATGCCACTCTCCATGCGCATAGGGAGTTCTTTCAGCCATCAGAACAACATACAACAACACATGTCTAAAAACATGGAATTTATGAAATCTTGGAGGGGAAAAGATCTAGAACTAACAATAGAGCCAGAGGATGGACATATTTGAAGCAATGTATAAAGGTGGTAGGAATACATCCTCAACCGACATCACTGAAGTATCTACACAGAACTGAACACCCTCTAGAGTACTTAAGATCTACCCTAGCATATAACTAAAGTGCTTCAGCCTAGGCAACC
>CM050163.1:286893521-286906021 GCA_027410445.1 Discoglossus pictus
AACCTCAACCTCCCTCCTCATCCTCAACCCCCTCCCCAACCATCCTCCTCATTCTGAACCCCCCTCCGCATTATTACCCCCCCCTCCTCAACCAAAAACCCCCCTAAATACCTCCCCCTCACTTACCTGCTTCTGCTCCGGCCTCCGCTCCTAGTGGGGTTTAGGTTGAGGAGGAGGGGGGGTTTAGGTTGAGGAGGAGGGGGGGTTTAGAATGAGGAGGGGGGTTGAGGATGAATATCGGCGTATAACACGCACCTATCATTTGCCCCCTATCTTCAGGGAGAAAAAGTGCGTGTTATACGCCGATTTAAATACGGTGTGTGTGTGTGTATGTGTGTGTGTGTGTGTGTGTATATATATATATATATATATATATATATATATATATATATATATATATATATATATATCGCTTTTTGACTTGATAAAGAGAGGCATTATCTCTCGAAAGCTCGTCGCTTTATTATGAATAGGTTTGTCCAATAAAAAAGGCATCACTATTCACTGCAATACTCTGATTATTCAACTGGATTACTGGACATTCACGGCTACCTCACTCTTTTTATATATATATATATATATATATATATATATATATATATATCTTCCCCCAGTTAACTTTGCTGTTCAGCAAACTAGCTGAACCTGGGCAGCCCTGATTAAGGACTTCTCCTGGAGTATTGGAGGGGCTACTAATGGACTATTTGCAGTTTTGTCTGACTTGGAGAAATACACACACAGAGAGACAGCCTGAAGCTTATGCAAAATAGATACCAGGAAATCTGAAGACTATACAGGCCAGTGATGTAACAAACTATTGAACTGTTTATATTACGCTACCCAGATTTAGCTGGATGAGAGCCGATTAGTGGGGAAACTATTCCTTGGTTATGGTAGGGCTTCCGTGGAAGCTAGGCCTAGTATTTTATTTTGTTTTGTTTTGTTATTTTTTAATTTTAGTTTTACTTTGAAAAGTATATACAGTCTGAAACATGGGCACAGAGGAGACTAGTAACTTGTTTAATATATATGTATAAGTACCGTGGTCGTTTAATGAAATATGGAAATATAATTTAATATCATTCTTAATAAAGTTCTCTTTATTTTCATATATATATATATATATTTAATCACTTATATGTTTACTTAGTTATGACATGCACACTATTCTATATATGTGATATGTATAATATATTTTCATTTTTACTTTTGATGAAAATTATGTTGGTGTAAACGTAATGATTTTTATGTAAAATTAAAACTGTTAGAGAAGATTAACTATCTACGTAAAAGTTATGAATCTTTTCTAATTAGCAAATGTATCCTCTGTTTGTGACAGCTCCATTAAAAGTTCTATTTCTGTCACTGGTACTTAGAAAACTGAGCCAATTAAATTACAGCTTCAATTCTCATGCAGAGGACATGTAGTAGTGTTAATCATTTTTACACAAATATCTGAATGTCTATATGTGAACTATTTTTATATGAGTAACTTATTTTTAGGAGAACTTCTCCTTTAAGGAGATGGTTGTTTAATATCGGCTATTATGTCCTTACATCCTTGTTCAGAATCACGTCCCACTTCTTCCTATCACTCTGTGAAAAAAAAGGATATAAAATATTTAAATTAAAGCAGTGTGATAAAAGGGTGCAAAGACATCTGGATGAATCGTCTCAAAACACTGTGCTTGTGTTATTTATATATTTATGACATATACACGTAGGTTTCAGACTGACATTCTCACACACCCTTCTGTAACGTAGAAACAAAGAGATTTGATGCCACGTGCAATGTAACTGGTCCCCTGCAGCTCCCACAATGCCTGCCCACTATAAAGCATCTTGTACAATTCACAAACCATGGACAGATATAGAAAACATCTCCTATCTCTATTCTTATATTCTCTCTCTGTCATTTCTTTCAGTTTTGTTTTATATTTCTAACCTTCCCAGCTGTCCTCATTCTCTTTCCTACTTTTCTTTCTTTCTTTCTTTCTTTCTCTTTCACTCTTTCTTTCTCTTTCACTCTTTCTTTCTCTTTCTTTCTCTTTCTTTCTTTCTTCCTCCCTTCTCTCCTTCTCTCTTTTCTTCCTTCTCTCCTTTCTTCCTTCTCTCCTTTCTTCCTTCTCTCCCTCCTTCCTTCTCGCCTTCCTTCCTTCTCTCCCTCCTTCCTTCTCTCCCTCCTTCCTTCTCTCCTTTCTTCCTTCCTTCCCTCCTTCTCTCCTTTCTTCCTTCCTTCCCTCCTTCTCTCCTTTCTTCCTTCCTTCCCTCCTTCTCTCCTTTCTTCCTTCCTTCCCTCCTTCTCTCCTTTCTTCCTTCCCTCCTTCCCTCCTTCTCTCCTTTCTTCCTTCCTTCCTTCCCTCCTTCTCTCCTTTCTTCCTTCCTTCCTTCCCTCCTTCTCTAGTCTCGCTCTTCCTTTCTGTTATCACTGATTTTGGGGCTCCCCTACACCCACGAGTAACCCTCTTATCTTGGACTGTTACACATCTGATTGCTAACATAAAGGCGATCAAAATGGACATCCAATGTTATGTTAAAAGCAACTGTGAATATATTGTTACTTGTTAACATGTGCATTTATATATAATTTTTGTGTGAAATATGTTGGATGTTTCTCTCCCCAATGGCACATTTAATATGATATAATACAATATTGTGAACACAGAGAAGAACAATTTGCCAGACATCTGGCCTCTGACCTAGGAACAGGAGTTCCCTCCATCCCCCAAGCTAATTTGGGCAGTAATAAAAGTTGAAGATAATTTATTAATTTCTGGGGTTGTAATATATCTCAGGGGAAGCAATGTTGGGGGTTGGTAGCTGTAGTAACAGAGGACATGATGGGTGGGGGGGGGGGGGGTCTTTTTGTGTTGGGATATTTCTTTGGAAGAGAATAATAAAGGGGCCATTCTGACTTTGAACTAAGAAATGGTGTTTCTCAACTGAATTTTCATCTTCTCCATGAATGATGCTCTGATCTGAATGGCTGGGTGCTGAGATGAATATAAAGTCACAATCTGCAGATTGTTCCTATAAGCTGCAGTAGGAGAATTAGGGATGTACTGAGCCCCTCATCTCTGGGTCGTGACACTTTGTCCCCTCCTTTCTTTCTTTCTTTCTTTCTTTCTTCACTCCACCTCTCACGTCCCCACTTGCCTCTTTTTTCTTTCTTTCTTTCTTCCTTTCTTCCTTTCTTCCTTTCTTCCTTCCTTCCTCTCACGTCCCCACTTGCCTCTTTCTTCCAAGTGATTAAGTCATAAGTCCTTGTATGAATTGACAATATATATTTTTTTTATAATACAAAATGATGAAGGTTCTGTGACTCTAAACACATTGAGTTCTGTTGTCCAGAGGCTATGAAAATTGGCAGTCTCAACATAATTAAATGCAGATCTTGTCCACATCCATGATTCCTTCAATTCCTCCCAGGTGTTAGGAATAAAGAGAAAATGTGTGCTGTCATTAAAACAAAATTGAGTACAATTGTTAAAAACTAATAATAAAAAAAAATGATTGTCAGTCATCCAGTTCCTTAAGAAAAATACGTACTTCGTTGGGTTTTCCCTCTCTTTACCTTTTAATGATAGATGTCTTCACCACTGTTGAGCATCCTTTACAAGAAACCTATTTTTTAGAACTATTGTGTGTATATAATCCCCACCCACCCCTTTAGTGTCAATCTGGCAATCACAATGACTCCTCTGCAAATAAGCGAGTCTGGGCTACTATATTAATAAAATGCTTATGTATTCATAGTATAGATTTCCAGTTGAGGTGAATGTAATACAGCAGGGAATTCAGTACTGATTGGGGTAGACATCATATTAAATCCTGAATATAAACTAAGGCCAAGGAGGAGCTGAGTTTTTATACAGAAGGTTGGGCAAGGACAAATTGGGTGGAACCAGAAGCTTTGATCTGCTGTCACCTTAATCTGTTGCACATTTGTAACTAATATTCTGCCTGATGGTTTATAGAACAGAAATATTCTACTGAAACTGACTTGACCCATGCATGATCCATTCAGGCTAGTTGATGGAATAAATGACACGACAACTTGAGTTGGGAGAAACAACGGGCCACAGCTTTATTTAGACACAATGTAAACCAACAACCGTAACTTGTTTACTTCCTTCCGGGGGAGGAGCCCGGCCACGAACAGTGACCTCACGCTTTGAGCCCTGCCCAAAGCCCCAATGCTTATCTTTAAGCACGCCCTGTGAGGTGGGGCCATCGCCCCCTTAGGCCAGTGGGCCGGGCAACTCACCTCCCGCCGCACAGACATAAATTAACAAACACAACATACAATAGCCACTTCTCCGAATTCTTTAACCAAAAATATATATATTAATTTCAATATTTCTTATTTATATTATATATACTTATTTTTTTTTTTTTTTTTTTTTAAAAGAATAAACCATAACATCTGTTAACAACAAAATACAGGGTGGGTGGGTGGGATTCCAGTCGGGAGACCGCGCTGCTCTGCTCAATGGCGCGAAACGGGCTTCCGACACGCCCCCCGACGCTCCTGATTGGCTGATAGCCTCACAGGCTCCGCTGGGTCACGTGACGCTACAGGCTGACCCAGGGAGCCTGTGCAGCCTCCGCGTCGTTCATGACCCATGCATGATCCATTCAGGCTAGTTGATGGAATAAATGACACGACAACTTGAGTTGGGAGAAACAACGGGCCACAGCTTTATTTAGACACAATGTAAACCATCAACCGTAACTTGTTTACTTCCTTCCGGGGGAGGAGCCCGGCCACGAACAGTGACCTCACGCTTTGAGCCCTGCCCAAAGCCCCAATGCTTATCTTTAAGCACGCCCTGTGAGGTGGGGCCATCGCCCCCTTAGGCCAGTGGGCCGGGCAACTCACCTCCCGCCACGGAGCATGCGAGGGACGCCTCCCGAGGCTGCGATCCCCCCCTGCTAGACATTAAAGCCAAGGCCCGCAAAACACTCTCCCTAAACTCGAACATCATCAACTCATATCCTATTTCCGTAAGATGCACCTTATCCTTTGCGAAAAAATCATCTGCGCCGACCGGTTCGAAATCTTTATACCGGATAGCAGAGAAACCTTGTTTTCTCACAAAGTTTGCAATCTGCTGGTTTATCTTCTGTCTAGCCTTATCTAAGCATACTGGGTCGCGCGCGTTACGCCATGATCTTCTCTTGATCATCTCAGACCAGATAAGGAACGTGCCAGGGAACTTCTTTACCCATTTCTCGATGTCTCTTCTCATCACCTTTAACATTCGTCTCATGGGAACTGTCCCCAAATCGTTCCCGCCGGCATGAAGAATTATAACACTGGGCTGACCGTAACGCTGCGCGTACGTTTCCAAGAGACCGTCGAGCTGCGCCCATCGCAGACCCCGAATGCCACACCACCTTACGCGTAAGTCCGTAATAGGAAAGCCCAGTTGTGCCTTTTCTTCGGTAACTGCGGCTAACCTATGGGCCCAGTACACGTAGGAATGGCCCACAATCCATAGTTGCTTCTGTTCCCCTGAAAGTAGAAAGCAACACCATTAAACCACTGCATTTGGCCGTACATAGGAACGAAAACGGTCTGAGTCCCACCTACCGATGCGCTTTACTGCCGCGTCGGGCAACCCCAACCTAGCCGCTTCAGTGGCAGCTCCAATCCGAAAGGAGTGCGTCCCAAAGTCGGACTGCTTAAAACCGAGCCGATGCAGTGCGCTTTTTAAAACTCTTTTAAACTGATACACAGACAGTGCCGTTCCATCGGCGTGGACCAGCAGCGAACACCGTCCCACCGGTCGCTGCTTAAGGTACTCCACTACACATGCATATGGGCCACTCTGTGCCAACCTGATGCAGAACCACTTCTCTTCCTTTACCCACCTGGTCAGTCTTTGACCTCCGCAACCACAATACCACCGTACCTTCCCTGAGACAGGTATCCACCAATTGCAGACCCCCCGAACCGTGTCTACTGTTCGCGACTAACTCCCCTATCCTAAACGCTCCGAAGAACGCCAGGGAAAAAGCCGTTCGGAAAAGTAGAGATTCAAAGGGATCCCTGCAAACCACCACCAATTCCTGAGCCAATCTCAGCAATAGCGCAAATGTTATTGGCCGCCTACTATCTGGCCTTTGCGCACCGCTGAACATTCCGCGCACCACTTTGCGCACTAGAAACTCCTTAGTAAGGTCCCTCTGCCCAGCAAGCTTAAACATAAAAGCAAGCGCCGTGACCTGTCTCCCTACTACGGGTTTTGATTCGCCTTGCTCGGCGCACCGCAGCAGGTACCAAAGCAAGATCCCTACGCTCTTGTCCTCCGTCGTGGCACCACCTGCCAGCGCCACTAGGCTATCCCATTTAGCCCACACGCGTCTATAAGCGTTCCACGTCGCTGGGGCAACAGACTGTCTCACGAGTCTCGTTACCTGACAGCTCCAATCTCCCAGAGCTCCTCGGGGATGAGCTCCCCCAGAGCGTTCGCACGAGGAGCCAGCGCCCTGAAACGATCCTCCTGAAACCGAGAGAGGGCGTAAGCAATTCCGTTATTCACCTTTGTCACGTGTCTTGCTTGAAACCATATGTTCAAGCGAAGGCAACATAGCACAAGATGCCTAAGCAATCTAATCACTGGTACGGATGCCGCCGTGATGTTGTTCACGGCTTCAACCAACCCCTTATTACCCGAATGGAAAATGACTCGCCTGTCCCTGAAACAAGGACCCCATAAGTGCACTGCTACCACCATAGGAAACAGCTCCAGGAATGTAGGGTTCAGCAGTAAACCCGCCTCTTCCCATTCCTCCGGCCATGCCGCAGCGAACCATCTCCCTTGGAGATACGCCCCACAACCGATTGGTCCAGAACCATCGGTGTGCAGGTCTAGCTCTGCGCTGGTGGTGCCCTCCTTTTGAAGGACCACCCGCCCGTTAAAGTCTGCAAGGAACATTGCCCATACCTCTGCATCGTCGCGCATGGCCTTAGAGACTGTTAGGAAATGATGCGGCTTCGCAATCCCTACCGTAGCCAGAGACATCCGTCTACAGAATATCCGCCCCATGGGGATAATTCTGCACGCGAAATTCAACTTCCCCAATATTGATTGCAGCCGCCGCAGGGTCACCCTCCGTGCGCCCCGCAGCGCCGTAATCTCGGCTTGCATGTCCTCCACCTTCTCTAAGGGAAGACTGCACTCCATTTTGCAGGAGTCAATCCGAATCCCCAGAAAAGTCAATTGTTCCGTAGGGCCCTCCGTCTTGTCATGGGCCAATGGTACCCCGAATTCTGTACAGATTTCGGTGAACACCTCCAGCATAAAACGGCAAGCGTCGTTTCTCGCTGGGCCAACAAAAAGGAAGTCATCTAGGTAATGGGTAACACTCTTGTACCCAGCCTCGATGCTCACAACCCACTGTAAAAATTTGCTGAAGGCCTCGAAGTAAGCACAGGATATCGAGCATCCCATGGGTAAACATAAGTCAATGAAGTAACTTCCGTCTACGAAGCACCCCAGCAACCGATGGCTTGTCGGGTGCACGGGGAGCAATCTGAATGCTGCCTCGATGTCCACTTTTGCCATAAGGGCCCCCTGGCCCTTCCTCCTCACCAAATCGACCGCCCGGTCAAATGACTCGTAAGACACAGTAGCCTGGTCTCTTGATATGCCATCGTTTAGCGAACGGCCTCTGGGGTATGAGAGATGCTGGATCAGTCTAAATTTACCCTTCTCCTTCTTGGGGACCACCCCAAGAGGAGACACAACTAAACCCTGGATGGGCGGGGCCGCAAATGGCCCGGCCATCCTACCCAATTTTACTTCATTAAGCACCTTAGCTTTGGCTACCCCTGGGAAATCCCTAGCCGACTTCAGGTTTGGGACAAGAAAACCTTGAATGTCGACCCCCACATGGAATCCGGAATCCTTCTCGGAACCCGTCCTCCAAAAGGCGCGCCGCTTCGGCGGTGCCTGCCAATTTACCGTAGCGCTTTAGCCACGGCAGCATGGCGGGGAGGCGTATGGGCGTCTTGCCCCTTTGCAGGAGGCTCGCCCCTGCCTCCCTCTTTGGGTCTACTGCATCTAGACAGGGGGTGTTCACCTCCGCAGTTTGAGCATGCATGCTTAAATCTGCAGTTAGGCGCCCATCTGCATACCCCCTCGTTGTACGAAAAACAGGTCTTAAGACCTGCTCCTGAGGCGTGGGTGGGGCCCTTACCTCCACCGGCCCCGCTCCGAAAGGGCGTCGTGACTCTCATGGGTGTCATGATATTTAGCCAATACGCCACCGCTTTGTCGCTCCACGCCATACTTGGCCTTGAGGCCAAGTATTGCCGGAATTCCTCATCGTACCGCCACCAGGCTGTACCCCCATAAACCTTGTGAGCATTCCGAATTTCGTCTATGTAGACGAACAATCCCGAACTCTGTTCAGGGTGCCGCTCACACAGTACGCAAGCCCAAATAGAAAATGCTTGCAGCCAGGTATCAAACGTCCTGGGTAGCCTAGCAAAGGATTTCCCCTCCCTCGGGCCCCTCTCGGCCAGGTCTGTTTGCCTAGACATAGGGAGAAGGGAAAACAACTCTATAAATTCCCTCCTCCAGATCTTTTCCTTTACATCCTGTGGAAGGTGTGCACCTAAATTATCCAACGAGCAGAGGACTATAGGCCTCATGGCTGCGTCGGTAACCCCCACAGTGTTATTCCCAACTGCTGCTATTGCGCTGCCTACCGGCTCGGGCGCGCGCAAGCTAGCTAGCGCCTCGCTCGCGCTCGCTGGCGCCACTACCGCTGCTGGCTGGGACCATGCACCCTTTGCTAGCCCCCCCTATCCACGCTCCCATGTCGCGCTCGCTAACTGCAATGTTATGCGCAGCTAATAGGGTCCTTAATGACCCAATAAAACCACCCTTGTCTGCTGCGCAGCTCAATTCTGAGCGCTCACCTGCTTCTGGAAGCTTAGGAGTAGATACGGCCAACGGAGTATCCCCGCGTCTCTCCTGACGCTCCGGGGACTCTGACCGTCTGGCCCTCCGCGGGCTTCTCCTCTCAGATCCAGTGCAAGCACAGCTGCACCGACAAGATCTTCTGCTTCTAGACCGGGATCTCCTTCTAGATCTGTGGGTACAAGAAGAACAGTCACTAGCTCTCCGCGACCTGCATGCCCGCGCCCATACCGCCCTTTCCTCGTCTGAGGAAGGGTCCTGGTCAGCTAAGCTTGCGCGGCTGGAGTAGGCTAGCACTGCCTCCGCCGCCCCCTGTAGGGGGCCCCCTGAGACTTCCTCGGGCGTTGGAATATCCAGCTGTTGGTCAGTCTTAGACCCTTTGCGCTGTGGCCTAACCGTATCGCCCTCAGTCTCTACTCTGCTACGCCTTAGCGGTGTGTGCGTAAATAGCAGCGGACTGTACCTGCTCGTAGCCTTCTTAGCTCGAGTGGGGCGTCCTAGCCTCGCCACTGCCGCTGTCACAGGCATGTCATCAATCATGACCATGCTGTCTTGGCTGTTCATCTCTCTGATGACCCCATCTCTTCTCTCTCTCGTCGTCGCCATGCTCCTCTCGCTGCCAGTTGGGCGTCCCTGTAAAGTACCAGAAGCACTGTTAATTAGGGAAACCCCAGGGACCGTCTGCTTGGCACCGTGAGGGCCTGTAGGAGCCTTTTTAGGACTCCCGGCTTTTCTCTTACCCCCTGCACCCCCCTTGCGGGGTGTTAGAGGGGTGTTTCGCGACCTTTGTCGCGGCCTAGGACCTTTAGGCAAGTTGGCAGGTGGTGGCCGGATTGCTAGGCCCTCACCCCCACCGCCCGTGGTCCTGGCGCTCGCTTGCCTGGGGGGTATGGGGTCCCGGCCGCCCTGACCTGTAACCCCCCCATCTCTGGTGTCTCTGCTACCTGATGGACGTGGGTCTGGCAGCCCTACAGTGGTGGGATGGGAAAAAATTTCCCTGGAGGCATCAGGATTGGCTAGGACACCAGCCACCGCAGGCTGTTCCTGTACAATGTGCTGAGCTCCAAGCGCAGAAGGCATGGGAGGTCCCAGCCTGTCCTGCACCCACCTGACCCCTTGGCTTAAGGCACGGGTCCTAACCTCAGCCAGTAAGGCCTCTAAGCCTTCTGGATCCATAGAAATAGCTAAAGGGGAACAAATAGGGGGCACAACAAGCAGCAAGACAGGCACACACAGACACAGGAACACACACAGGCACAGCACACCACAGTGAGACAGGGACACACACAGACACAAAAAACGGAGGAGGAAAAGAACACAAAAACAGACAGGGATAGCCTCAACAGTGATATCCCCTTATATGCTGGTAAGCTGGGGTGAAATCTCAGTAATTAAACCTTCCTACTGTATTTTTAATGCTGCAGGACCTCAGACCTCCGTCCATCCAGTCGGGAGACCGCGCTGCTCTGCTCAATGGCGCGAAACGGGCTTCCGACACGCCCCCCGACGCTCCTGATTGGCTGATAGCCTCACAGGCTCCGCTGGGTCACGTGACGCTACAGGCTGACCCAGGGAGCCTGTGCAGCCTCCGCGTCGTTCAGGACCTGCATCAGTGTACAGTTTGGTGCAAATGTGCTGGAACCGATCCAGCCACAAGTAGAGCATCACATATATTAATCTGTCACTTTTTGCTAGTAAATGAATTCTGAAATGATGATAATTAATCTCTTAAAGTGCTAGCCACCGTTTTTAAAATGTGCTGTCAATGACTATTTCCTACGGTTGTCTTTTAATCTACATGTATATTCTGAAAGGTGCCATCTTGGTCAGGGCATAAGGATATTGTATATCACTTGATTTAATATGTGGGACACATATTTAAGGAAATGTGGGATTTAACCGGTTTCTCCATGTACGTGAGATACATGTCCATTAATATTGCTCCTCTTACCATAGCAAATTGGAAATTTTAAATATACACCTAAAATACAGCTGGACAACAGCCTATGGGCATCCAATCCCTTTGCACTTTATCAATGTGTATTATGTAGGAGCAATTATCAGGTAGTACACAAGCACAATAATAGTACAATATATACATATACAACTGAAAAATATCTTTGCGCACACATTTTTATGTATGCCTCTGCATATATCACATAAAATAGTTGTCAAACTACGAATCGTTGTCATGCTCCAACGTCTGCTGCAATGAGCCAAAGGCGAAGCAAGGGGCATCATTTGCGGAGGTGGAGGCTCTACGGCACCTCACACGCGGATACAAACACCCACACAAGCGGCACTTTACCAAAATAGATCTAACACGCAATCACTATATATGGACTTACACAAAAAAATACAAACCGCAGGACTTAAAAAAATGTTTTTAAAAAAATACATTACGAGCCTATTTACACTACACATTGCTGACACTTACACCTCAGCTCAACAACAGTGCAAAACCTACAATGTATGCTGCAGGAACATCCTGCATATATTACTTCCAAATAGGTAAAGTATATTCATTTATTAATTAATTATTTCATTAGCATACAAAAACAAATATACACAAAAAGAAAAAAAAACTCTCAAAATAAACACAAAACCCATTCACCGATCGACTCGCAACGAGTGCCAACACTGCTCATAGCACACAAAGCCTTGCATTTAGCGCAAAAAGCAGATCACCA
This sequence comes from Discoglossus pictus, assembly GCA_027410445.1. Classification (NCBI taxonomy): domain Eukaryota; kingdom Metazoa; phylum Chordata; class Amphibia; order Anura; family Alytidae; genus Discoglossus; species Discoglossus pictus. Next base: position 286,905,148 of record CM050163.1, read on the forward strand.
CCGACAAAACAATAACCGTAAAAGCGCCTATCAGAAAACAACCAACAGCCTCGCAATGAGCGCCGAAGGATCTCGGACCACCAAAAAAATTAATGTCTGGCCCAAACAGCATTCTCTGCCTTACAATTTTATTGCCCCGTCATTTTTGACGGGCATGTCGCTAGTTTATATATAATACTAGCGACTTGCCCGTCAAAAAATGGCGGCAATAAGATTGTAAATCAGGTAATGTTGTTTGTGTGCGAAATTAGTTTTGTTGGTGTTTTAAGATCCTTGGGTGCTGATTGCGAGCCTCGCGCTGAGCGCCTTTGGTGCTCATCTCATTGCAAGGCTCTTGGTTGTTTGTTTGTGTGCTATGAGCAGCGTTGGTGTTTTTTTTTTTTTTTTTTGGTATGGCCATGAATAATTAATAAAATAAGAAATTAATATACTTTATCTATTGTGAAGTAATATATGCAGCATATTTGTGTTGAAGAGCTGGCAATCTATTTCATGTTGCTGCAGCATAAGTGCTGTGGAGCTGCTGTGTAAGCGCCATGAATGTGTGCAGTGTGTAGTGTAATAGTGTGCGTGCGCGAGGCAAATCCGTTAGGGTAGCTGTGTACTTCTGGATTGTGTTAGTGTTGTAAAATGGCGCCTAATGTGTGGTATGCGGCAGTGGCATGACTTTTTCGGAAAATCCGTAGGTGTTTGGTGGTGTTTTGCGTGTTTAGGGTCCTCTAGCCTCATTTTCGTTATGTTCGGCGGCCATTTTTTCTCTCGCTTAGGTGATTTTCGGGTGTCTAAACTCTGTAATTTGGACTTAAATCGAGGTGTAACTTCACTTGCAGAGGTCCTGCCCCCCCCCCCCCCCCCCCCCGCTTGCTGTGGGTTA
>CM050163.1:286911021-286921021 GCA_027410445.1 Discoglossus pictus
TTATTGTAGGCATCCGTTTTATACTATTAGTTGTTCCTGCCCATTATTTTCCCCCCAGGAGGATGTAAACTTGTAAAATAATGACCATTCCATTAGACATAATGGATGCACTAGCAGTTGTATGTACCTCATTCTCATTGTGCAGATATACCCTTCTTGTGTGTTCAAAGGTTCTTCCCATCTCAGGAAGGAGAACTGCACAAACCAAAATGGTAGATACCATAGAATAGCATTATTGTTTATAAAATTAAATCTGTTTCGGAGCTGCAATATTTTATTTTTCATTCTAAAACATTATTCCTATTTTCAAGAGTAGTTTTTCAAAATAATGTTTTAAATCTTTGACCACTGTGATCCTTTAAGAACCACAAAAACCATAGAACCTGTTGTGTGTCTCTTACTTCGTATAAGTGCCTAGGGAAAGACTGGTAGTTTAACTGTTCTACCATACATAATTGTATAGAAAAAGACCAGTGGCTGGTTTGTTCTATAGTATATTTCTGGCTGTATAAAGAAAGACCAAGAATTTTTTGTTCTTCAGTTTATATGTATATAGAGAAATATTTGTGTGCGTATTGTGCATGTGTAAATTGGTTGAAGAGATATATTTCTCAATCATTGATATTTATTTTTAAATATTTGGAGCAATACTAGAGTGTGCAATGAGGATACAGCTAAATATACTCTTTTGGCTACACTGTTGCCTGAGATACTGATGTGGGTGCTTGGCCAGCTTTCCTGCTTCCACCGACGAAGTACTGCCTTGCATGCTTTATCTCTCACCTTCACTTTGTGCCCCTGACTGCTCAGCACACTGCAGTCCTATAATAATGTCATGCAATAAAATTCCTGGATATCAGAATTAATCAAATACTAAAATCCCTAACATTTCCAACATCATGTTGCATTTTTTATTTATTTGTTACACTTAATGCAGAGGCCAAATAATGTCCTTCCTGACCCTGGCATGATTAACTGCGTGTGTATGAGAGTGTACGTCTTTCTTGGATATTCCCCAAGACTCAATTAAGAGAAGCTCGATTTTTAGCCAGATTAATCTGTGCTGTCATTTCATTTGGGTCACCCAATGCAGAGAATTAAAGCTCCAATCTCCCCCTACTTGCTCTAGAAAAGAAAACTAAACTGAAGTTCAATTTTATAGAGGCTTTATTAGAGAAACAATAGATTGGTTTAACAGAATACAATTAAATCCATGTTGGTTTTTGCTAACCCCTGCTTAGAAATCCTCAGGGTTTTAAATAATGAGCTGTGTTGGACACTATTTCTTCTGAATACAGCCAGTGAGCTATACTGAAGGGAGGCTAGTGTGTGTGTGTGTGTGTGTGTTACTCTGTAGTAATGCATTATACATAAAAACAGATTTGACATCAAATAAGAACCAAAACGTGTATCTACTCTGCACATACTATATAATTTGGCAGGAAAGTTTCAGGATTTTACCCGGTGACGACATACCTGTGTATTCATTTTTAATTTTATGTACTGTGTTTTATTTAGAAGCTCCTGAAAGCTCAGTTTATACTCCATGAAATCAAATAAATAGTCACTGTATGGGTCTGCCCTTCAGCCTATGCAGACACAGTCTCACTGGGGCTGGGTGTGCAGTGCAGTGTCCTAGCCTATCGGAGAATACGTCTCAGAAAACACTCTGCTGAGATCACTTTAGAGGACTTATAAAGAGCTCTCTAACGAATTGTTAGCTAGGACCTGGTAAGATAAAAAAAAATTTTTTATTAAACTTTAATTTTGCAATTGAACAATGAATTACTATTTTTTTTTTTTTAATCATGTCCCAAACAATAAAAGCTCCAGATCTCTCAACCCTTTGAATGATGTATTGTCTCTGGAGTGGGAGCCACCCAGAGGGAAGAACTATTTACTCCACGCTGTAAAATGCATAGTTGTTGCCGTAACATGAACTACCGACAATGTACATAATTACACTATCTAGTCGCCTCCCATTACTATACTGTAAGTATGCTATGTCTGTATGAAGAGCATTCCCATCTCTCCCACATCAGACAATACATCACTCAGGGGGTGGAGAGATGAAGAGCTCATACTGCTTGGGGACATGATATAACATTGTAATTCATGGTTTAAATGCACAGTAAATGTTTAATAACATATATTTTTTTTCTTACCAAGTCTTAGGCTTATTATGAACCATGTTATTTATATATATATATATATATATATATATATATATATATATATATATATATATATATATATATATATATATATATATACATTATTATTATTATTATTATTATTATTATTATTATTATTATTATTATTATGACAACATACCAGGTCTAGATTTTTATTTACCTGTGTTAAACCTTGAACTTTTCCTTAGTTTTATTTTTTATTCATTTATATCCAGAGCAAAGTTGAATATGTTTTTGAATTATTTTCTGCCACCTCTGCTGGAAGGGTATTTCATAGATATAAATCTTTGAAAAGCTGTACTTCCTCACATGTTTCATTATCAGCCATATGACATACTTCCCTCCTGAATATATTTCTTGACCTAGATGTTTCTTTGGTGTTTCATACCCTGGACCATTTATTGTTCTCTCTCCTTGCAGAGAGCAGCCCATCTTTAGCACCAGAGCCCACGTTTTCCAGATTGATCCAGTCACCAAGAAGAACTGGATTCCAGCCAGCAAGCATGCGGCTACAGTGTCATACTTTTATGATGCCACGCGGAATGTGTACCGGATCATCAGTGTGGGAGGCACCAAGGTAAGGGCTGATGTCTTCATGTGTGTAGGAAATGGGAGAAAAGAGCGGAGATTCCTGAACATGTTTTGTTGGGTTTTTACAGGCTATTATCAACAGCACCATCACCCCAAACATGACCTTCACCAAGACGTCACAGAAGTTTGGCCAGTGGGCTGACAGTCGGGCTAACACAGTGTACGGTTTGGGCTTCGCGTCAGAACAGAACCTTTCCCAGGTAAACCGGCTAGGTCAAGAAAACTCATGTTCAAGCTAAGAGTAGTGATACCTTTTTTATTGGACAAACATTTGATTTAGAGTCACAAGCTTGCAAAAGCAATAATATTATATATTTAAAATGATGTATTTACACATGTATAGAACATTAGCAAGGAAATATTATCAATTTTGAAAATGGAAATAGTCATACATGGACAGAAGAAACTTAGTAATGGATTTTATTTACAATGCACCAAGTCCAGAAGAATGTGAGATTGAGGCGAATGCACCCCAAGGTCAGAGAGATACAGGAAAACATAAATAAATAATTCAGTCAAGTACATCAAGCTGGTTTATTCTCAAGAAATGTTCCATTTGTTTACTGTACTAGCATTTACCACCTCTACAGTTACTTCTTGTTTCTCCGTCTTTACTAGAAGTGAATTTTCCTCATATTTACCTTTTTTATTTTCTTACCTTCCTGTCTCCGTATGTTTCCCTCTCTGAACTTTGTTTCCCTGTTATTGATGTATATGACAAGTCCTATTTGAGCACTCTACATAAGTAAGAAGATGACTGGCCATTTTGTGGTCACTGCCAAGTAATGCGTGTCTTTGTTTTACTTTTCTGGTAGTTTGCAGAAAAGTTCCATGAGGTGAGAGAAGCTGCTCGGTTAGCGAGGGAAAGATCTCAAGATAAGACTGAACTGACAAATCCAGCTCTTAATATCACGTCATCACAGGTAAGAGTGTTTTTTTATGGATCAGGAACAGGGCATGCTTGTAATGTGGTGGCATGGTCAGGTTTGGAAGTGTCTGTATCCCTGGTCCTTATAAAGCAAAACGGAGAATGGAGAGATATTAAAAAGGTACCTTATTGCAATATATTGGCATCTTCGATATCTCGGTCTCTTTCAAACTACCTTTCTTTCACTCCCACTTTTATTATTTATTTTGGCCTTTCACTCTGTATTTCTTCCTCTCAATCTGTTACTCATTTCCTCCTTTTCCCTGTTTTGAGCTCATGTCTCTGTCCCTGCAATTCTCACACCCAACTAAACAGCTGACTCTCACATTAAGTGGAGGGACCCTGGCAGAGTTGCAGGCTGGCAATATCACATACTGGCACTCTGTTTTTTTTGTACCGTGCCAGATGATGGAGCAGCCTGCTGGATTAACCACTGCCGTCTACGTTTATTGAACAGATGGGACTAGATCTATCTGTTTGTTTTATACAATCTGTTATCTGATTATTGCTTTGGTCGCACAAGTAGACAAGACAAAAATTAGCTGTAGGGTTATGATTTACATAGCATTTATCCAGCAGTTTGAAGGATGGTGTCCCCTTGAGTGCACATTCAAAGCTGTACTTATGGTTGCTGAGAATTTACTCCCTTGAATAAGATCATCCAATAGGAAGCTGACACATCATCCCATTTTGATGAGCTGCAGGTTCCTGTTGGTCTACAAGACTTGAAGGACATATTTATAATCTGAATTACAGATAGTACAACAGGGCCTAAGTAAAAAAAAAAGGGAAACCTGTTTCTTTTATCTTAAACATTAGTGTATTTTAATATATATTAGTTTTGCCTCCTGTATAATGTGAACCTTACCACTAAAAGTATATTAATACATTATAAACTGTTCAAGGGAAGACAACTAAAATAATGCATGGTTTATAAACCTATATGAATAGACTTCATGACCTTAATATGTAGAAATTAGAGGACAGAAAGGAGTGGGGCGCTATGATAGAAATCTTCAGATAAATCAAAGAATTCAGTAAAGTTCAAGAGAGAAGTATTTTCCAAAAAAAGAGAAATGCAAGAAAAAAAAAAAAAAAAAAAAAAAAAAAAATATATATATATATATATATATATATATATACACACAGTCAGGTCCATAAATATTGGGACATAGACATCATTCTAATCTTTTTGGCTCTAATCCACAATGGATTTGAAATGAAACGAACAAAATGTGCTTTAACTGCAGACTTTCAGCTTTAATTTGAGGGTATTTACATCCAAATCAGGTGAACGTGTAGGAATTACAACAGTTTGTATATGTGCCTACCACTTTTTAAGGTACCAAAAGTAATGGGACAGATTAACAGTCATAAAACAAACTTTCACTTTTTAATACTTGGTTGCAAATCCTTTGCAGTCAATTACAGCCTGAAGTCTGGAGAGCATAGACATCACCAGACGCTGGGTTTCATCCCTGGTGATGCTCTGCCAGACCTCTATTGCAACTGTCTTCAGTTCCTGCTTGTTCTTGGGGCATTTTCCCTTCACTTTTGTCTTCAGCAAGTGAAATGCATGCTCAATCGGATTCAGGTCAGGTGATTGACTTGGCCATTGCATAACATTCCACTTCTTTCCCTTAAAAAACTCTTTGGTTGCTTTTGCAGTATGCTTCGGGTCATTGTCCATCTGCACTGTGAAGCGCCATCCAATGAGTTCTGAAGCATTCGGCTGAATATGAGCCGATAATATTGCCCGAAACACTTCAGAATTCATCCTGCTGCTTTTGTCAGCAGTCACATCATCAATAAATACAAGAGAACCAGTTCCATTGGCAGCCATACATGACCACGCCATGACACTACCACCACCATGCTTCACTGATGAGGTGGTATGCTTTGGATCATGAGCAGTTCCTTTCCGTCTCCATACTCTTTTCTTCCCATCACTCTGGTACAAGTTGATCTTAGTCTCATCTGTCCATAGGATGTTGTTCCAGAACTGTGAAGGCTTTTTTAGGTGTTGTTTGTAAAACTCTAATCTGGCCTTCCTGTTTTTGAGGCTCACCAATGGTTTACATCTTGTGGTAAACCCTCTGTATTTACTCTGGTGAAGTCTTCTCTTGATTGTTGACTTTGACACACATACACCTACCTCCTGGAGAGTGTTCTTGATCTGGCCAACTGTTGTGAAGGGTGTTTTCTTCACCAGGGAAATAATTCTTCGGTCATCCACCGCAGTTGTTTTCCGTGGTCTTCCGGGTCTTTTGGTGTTGCTGAGCTCACCGGTGCGTTCTTTCTTTTTAAGTATGTTCCAAACAGTTGGCCACACCTAATGTTTTTGCTATCTCTCTGATGGGTTTGTTTTGTTTTTTCATCCTAATGATGGCTTGCTTCACTGATAGTGACAGCTCTTTGGATCTCATATTGAGGGTTGACAGCAACAAATGCAAATAGCACACTTGAAATGAACACTGGAGCTTGTATCTGCTCTTTGTAAATGGGATAATGAGGGAATAACACACACCTGGCCATGGAACAGCTGAGCAGCTAATTGTCCCATTACTTTTGGTCCCTTAAAAAGTGGGAGGCACATATACAAACTGTTGTAATTCCTACACCGTTCACCTGATTTGGATGTAAATACCCTCAAATTAAAGCTGAAAGTCTGCAGTTAAAGCACATCTTGTTCGTTTCATTGCAAATCTATTGTGGTGGTGTATAGAGCCAAAAAGATTAGAATTATGTCGATGATGTGCAGTGTTGTTTTTTGCTCCAAACATATCTTTTGGAATTATGGCCAAAAAGTTCAACCTTGGTTTCATCAGACCATAGACCACCTTTTCCCACATGCTTTTGGGAGACTTCAGATGTGTTTTTGCAAAATGTAGCCTGGCTTGGATGTTTTTCTTCATAAGAAAAGGCTTTCGTCTTGCCACTCTACCCCATAGCCCAGACATATGAAGAATATGGGAGGGAGATTGTTGTCACATGTACCACACAGCCAGTACTTGCCAGATATTCCTGCAGCTCCTTTAATGTTGCTGTAGGCCTCTTGGTAGCCTCCCAGACCAGTTTTCTTTTTGTCTTTTCAATTTTGGAGGGAGCTCCAGTTTTTGGTAATGTCACTGTTGTGCCATATTTTCTCCACTTGATGATGACTGTGTTCTATGGTATATCTAATGCCTTGGAAATTATTTTGTACCCTTCTCCTGACTGATACCTTTTTAACAATGAGATCCCTCTGATGCTTTGGAAGCTCTCTGTGGACCATGGCTTTTGCTGTGGGATGCGACTAAGACAATTTCAGGAAAGACCAACTAGAGCAGCTGAACCTTATTTGGGGTTAATCAGAGGCACCTTAAATGATGGCAGGTGTATGCTGACTCCTATTTAACACGATTTGGAATGTAATTGCTTAATTCTGAACACAGCTACATCCCCAGTTAAAAGAGGGTGTGCAGACTTATGCAACCACATTATTTATTAATTTTTTTCTTCCCTCCACCTAAAATATTTCAGTTTGTTTTTCAATTGAGTTGTACAGTTTATAGGTCACATTAAAGGTGGAAAAAGTTCAATATATATAATGTGTATGTATGTATGTGTATAGTATTTTTTTGTTAATTACATGACCACGTTGGTCCTTTTAAAAATTTCAAGCATGCCTTATGGTTTAACTAAGGCACATAAAGTGGACAGATTACCGTAAATGAGCCTTTTGGTTGCTAGATGCTGCCAACTCTATGATCTCGGAAATCATTCATCTATTTTTTTTTATTTATTTTTTTATAACATATGTTTGAAATAATATATTTAGTGGATAAATATTTTTTTTAGTTGCTCAAGATATGTCACTAATCCCCAATTCTGCAAGAAATGTGGTGATCTTTTTTTATCTAGTCAATTAAAATGATTGCTGTTTTGTAATGAACCTGATGTTTGACCTCTGTGGCAGGAAGGTGTTAATGGTCTTATCACAGCTTGTTGGCCACTTTGCCATATCTATTAGTTAGGTGTATCTTTTACTATAGATTCACTAGATGTTGTTTCACTGCAGGGAAATCAGTGTGAGACTGGATGAGCGGGGAGGGGGAGACAGACATCTCATCTCGTACATATTTAAGTGCACAGTCCAATCAATTTCTCACAGCCTGGACTGTCAATTCCTCTTTCTTGCTTCTGCTCAGCTGCTGAGGTCCACGTGATGCTCTTAAATTAGCTGTCTTCATGCCCTGAAGCCACTGACTACCAGAAAAGGGTTAACTATGGCTATTCCATGGCTCTCAGCCTTTAAATGTACTGCGTACCCAGGATAGTAAGAAAATACTAGTGTAATAAATAATGGAAGACAGAAATAGGGTAATGTATAGTGCTAGGGATCACAGGAAGAAAGGGAGCAGTGATGTGAGTGGAGGAGTTAGTGGTTATAGGGGCATTTGGTAGAGAAGTTATAATGTAGCTATAGGAGCAGGTAGAGAAGGAGTTATATGGAGTGGTTATAGGCAGTGATTATAAAAGCACTTAATGAAGCTTTATATGGAGATATCATAGGAGTACATGGTCGAGTCACATTATTATGACCACCACCTACTTTTGATGTCGGCAGCGCGTAGCCAATGAAATACAGCATGTGTCATGAACTGGCTTGGTAGGTATATAAGTTTACATGTAGACATTCTGTAAATATATCAACCATTGCTGTCATGGGTAAAAAGGTGAGCTTTATACGAAGATATAATAGGGGTAATTTATTATTTGAGAAAGGGAGATATAGAGAGTGTATTTAGACAGGTCTGGGTAACCCAAAAAGAAAACAAGTCTAGGCCTAGGGCAGCAGCAAATCAAATGAGTGCAGCAAAAGAGCTCCACTTTCTTAGGTATCCCCTCTCCCCAAACCCTCTTTCTTTTCCTTATTACTCCATTTGACCTCTCTTCTCCACATAATCCCTCTTTTTTTCCTTCTCTCTTCTTCCCTTTCACTTTTTTTGTCTTCACTGTTTTCTCTCATTCTCTTGGTTTGTTTCTTTCTCCCCTTATCCTAATTCACTCCTCATTTCTCTGCTTTCCACTGTTTTCTGTACTTCTCTTACTTTGTTAACCATACCTTATTCTTTTTTTTATCCATTCATTCCGTTTTCGATTTCTCTTTTCATCTCCTCTCTTTGTAACAATCTATTTCACTTTACCATTTTTTCCTCCATATTTTTCCTTTATCTAGAATTAATCTATTTATTTATCATCCCTAGACCTGTAGTCTTAAACCTTGACGTGCAGAATATGTAAACCAGGGATCAAGGTTCTTTGTACCTTACACTCTGAAGAAAAACAGGAATGTATAATGTGGTTACACAGAATTAATAAACAAACACTGAAAAAAATGATATATATAATGCATGTGAAACTATAAAGATCAAAGAACTGGTCTCTGTAATTTGATATGATATATAGTGGTGGCCTGTGACTCCAATCTGATAAAACATGCGTTGATTAGGAAAATATGGCCCCCACCTTCATAATGTTAAAAGAAGAGGGAAGGAGGCACAGTTCAAGAACATGAGTGCTGCAATGAGAATGTGACATGCAGCCTCACCAGTCTGCTCGAGGGTGATACTGAAATTTTGCCTAGGGCAACAACACAATTCAATCATGACCAATCAATAAAGATAGATTTGCATGCCCTAAAAAGCTATTGTGACAAAATTATCAAATAAATAAATATGCAAAACCCATATACGTATATGTAAAAGGTTAAATCATATGCCAGCTTAAATATTAAATATCAAAATGTAATCGGGTATACTTATCACATGTGTGACAACCAATTGGGCAGAAGTTGAATCTTAAGCTTCAAGATGTTAATGGTGATATCTGGCTGCAGAATTTAATCAAGGAGTTATAACTTGAGGTTACAGGAGCAATTAGAGGAGGAGTTATAAGGAGCAGCAAAGTTTTTCTTATGGAAGCTAGTCATTTAATAGACCTTCATTCAGATCCTCTTTGTCCTGTATCTTTGCACTCCCTTACCTCTTCTCCTCTGGCTCAGTCACAATGATTAAATAATAGCATCACCTTAGTCTTTCCGGCTACAGCTGTAGAATTAGTGCGAATAAGTGACATACTAAATACAATAATGAAAGGTTTGTGACATTTTACATTGTGACAAGTGTGATGTACTTGCTTCTGAGGTCTGTCAGGTACCACTCTCTTTATGCATCTTCAACTTACATGGCCCTCCCTTTATAGTAGCAAACAGTTAAGTACTTTTAGAAAACAAAGGACTCAA
>CM050163.1:286926021-287188521 GCA_027410445.1 Discoglossus pictus
AAAGCGTGTAAAAAAAAAAATGCATACAAAATAGTGTGATGTTCCACTCACATGTTAATACCTCAGGACATGAGGTAGATATAGTTTCTCGTATCCGTTCTTGCTTTTTGGCAGTGTGGAACCACTTCCTATTTGATGCTTTTTCACACTTACAAATATAGTGCTAATCAATGGGTAAAAATATGCCAGTGCCCTCCAGGCTACTTGTCTATACCAAGTGATTGCTTATAGGAACAATATATAAATAAAACTAGCCACTTGCCCATCAAAAATGACGGCAGTAAAATTTGAAGCTTGGCAATTATGTTTGCCACACGATGCGTGGCTCTGCCCCCTCTAACTTGCAGGCCTTGCAATGAGCACTTTGGCACTTATTGCAAGCCTCTCCACCCCCCCGGCGCCCCTCTACTTTACAAGCCCTTCGGCGCTCATCGCAAGCCCCGCAATGGGTGACTTCGCTGCTCTCTGCAAACCCGCAACTTGCATGTCTCTGGCGCTCATTGTGAGCCTCCCCCAGGGAGCCCATAAGTGAGGTTGGTAGCTAATGTTCTATAAACTGACGGGCTTGAAAAAAAAAATGGCAGCTTTTTATTTTTTTATTTTTTTTAAGCCTCTAACTCGGAAGCCGTTTAGAGCCTCTCTTATGGCCTTCGGCACTCATTGCGGGCCTCGCGATGAGTGCCAAAGGCCTACGACGAGCCTCTCTTTCCCCCTCTACTTTATGGGATCACGTCAACCCATAACTTTCAGGTCTTGCGATGAGTGCCTTCGTCGCTCATCGCTAAGCCCGCAATAAGCGACAAAGGCGCAAGCCCGTAACTTTTAACATAGTTACAGACAAACTCGCAATTACGTCAACTATATATGTGATTTATATCAACTAATTGCCTGTTGGGGGTGTGAGGATTTCAATTTTGGATAATAAAGATTAGAAAGAACAACCAAATCTTGTTGGGCATATAGCTTTCATATTTTATTTTATTTATTAAAGTATATATAACATTCTCATTGAATGTAGTAGATAATCATAAAAACTCTAATAAAAATTGACATCAATAAAATCAATTATGATGTTGTGTACAAAGATCAAACGCGTTTCGCTACTCCTTCTGTAGCTTTAGCAATTATAAAAAGTACCTAATAAATAGTAAACCACAAGAGAACAAACCTATCATCTTTTACTCCACAATATAATTTTATGGTTAAGCACAAAATGTTATCTTATGTATATATGGGTACACATGGTAATATGATGATACAATAATAGCAATATCACATGTTTTACACCACTATATGGTTCAAATTGGCATAAAGTGTGTATATATATATTATTATAGAAGCAATTCACAATGGGACATTTTTCTTATTTTTAGTTTTTATATAATATCAGTGAACATAACAGAATGATTTTAGTGCTAAGACCACATCTCAAAGAAAGTTTTTATCAGGCATTAATAATAATCCATATAGAGATTAATGGATAGAAAATCATATCGATGGTGACTTTTAATATTATTTTTTTTACTATTAATATTATTATATTATTATTTTATTACCATTATGTTAACTAATATTATATAAAAAAATATAAAAAATATGTGTTCCGTGGCAAGATCAATTTCCCCCAAAAAGCTACCGTAATATGTGCCATAATGATGTATGTTTTACCTATGTGTTATTACTTACACATATGACTGTCTGACTTATTATTTTGTTCTTTGATTTGCTCTACTCCCACACAGTTGTTTGTCATACGTTTTTTTGCAATTTGAATAAAAAAAATAAAAAAAACACTTTGGGCAGTCTGGGTAGATATTTTTTCTGTGTCTATCAGAGGTTATCTACGAATGAACACTATATTTTGAATGTGCAGAATCTGCCCTGAAAAAAATATATTATGACCTGTGTGGGTATCTGAAAGAAAAAGCACTGTGTGATATTTAACTGTTAATAGCTGCAATGTCTCCATGATACAGAAGTAGCACAGAGGATGAAATGGACCTGAGTACTGAAGGGGTTACATCCACTACTAATTCTCTTAATATATCCACTACACATATTATTAAGATCCAAGCTTAAAGCTTAGACACAGAATATAATATCTCTGAAAATGTGTCAGTGTAACCCAGATTTTGGAGCTTAATTCCCCCTCTCCCATCTGCCAAGAACCAATTAAAAAAGCTTGTAATTAAAAAGCACACAGAGGGACTGTGTGTCCACCCTTATATTCATATGCTCTGAAACTTCACATCCAGAGATTAAATATTTAACCATTTATACAGAGGTCACACTAGGTAGGTCAAGGGATGGAGTATTCCTTACTGCTTCTCAGCTTGAGAGGCAGTATCCACTTCAGCAGTGAGAGGGTTAATTTCAGCAGGCAAGATTAGTTTGGGGCAGATCTCAAAGAATTGCTTTCATTTGCAGAGAGGATTAGAGGATCTGAATGAATTTTTCTTATTTCCTTTAACGAGAGGTAAAGATTTGTCTTTAGGCCACTTCTATAAGTATAATGTGTATATATATGTACACACTACAGTAATGTGTGTATTTAAGTTCATATATTTTGCAAATATATGTAAACTTGACCCTAGCAGGATCCATATGGCGAACAACAAATAACAACTACTGACTAAAATAACCACGCTAGACTCCAATATGGGAAAACAATGGGCCACAGCTTATACATGACCATATATCAGAGAAAGGCGGAGGAGCCTGGGCCAGCGGAAGTAACCTGCTCCTGGGAACGCACCCATAAGCCACACCTCTATGCCGCACCCATGAGGTAGGGGGCAAGCCTCCCTTTTTTACCTGCCAGGCAACTCCTTACCCGCTACCCCCCCCCCCCCTTTCCCCCAACAAAGCAATGGCCCGCTGGATACACTCCTTAAATTCCAGCATCATAAGTTCCAGCCATGGGACAGGAGCCAATCATCTTCAGATTTATACTCAATCTTCCTGTGGCACAGTGTCAGGGACCCCACCCTATGGATGAAAGTGGCAAACAATTTATTAACTTTTAAACCAGCCTGGTCCAAGCGAATGGTATCCCTGGCAGTCCGCCACACCCTTCTCCTAATGACCTCAGACCAAACAAAAATGACCCCAGGGAATCTCTGTCCAACTAGAAACGGTTCATGTCCCTTACCAAGCGTTTCATGAGAACCACCCCCAAATCATTTCTCCCTGCGTGAATGAGCAGTATAGTAGGACTACCAAAACTTTGCACATTCTGCTCAATCATCCCATTCACCTGAGACCATCTCATGCCTCGTATACCGGCCCACTGTACTTGCATGACGACTTTGGGTATGCCGAGTTGCAGGCTGTTAGGCGAAACTGCAGCAAACCTCTGAGCCCAGTATATATAGGAATGGCCAATCACTTACAAAGCTGTTTTTTGGTGCCTGTAACTGGTAGACACCAGTTAGTAAACAGAAGCCCCAGACCTCGCATAACTCAGGAAACCCAATTCTCTGTACAATCCCTTCCGGTAGCCCTAGGCCCGCCTCCTCAGTGGCAGCCCCTATTCGTAATGAATGCGTGCCAAAATCAGTTCGCTCAAACCCAATATGCTTTATATAGGCCATCAGGACTTGAGAACTGGGAACAGGAGAGTACGAGGCCATCCACATGGATTAACAGCTTGCCCGGATAGCCAGGCCGATGCCGCAAATACTGGCTAACACACTCAACAGGGCAACATTCAGACCCAATTCTATGCAGGAAAATTTCCTTAACCCTGCCCTCCTGATCGGTTTTGAAGTGACGTAACCACATCCCTATACTTTCCCCCCTGAGGCAGATATCCACTAACTTAATTCCCCCCAGAACCCAATGGTGGTCCTGAAGATGTAGTGTGGTCACTAGGACCTACACCTCTCGCATCCATACTCTCAGCTCTCCTTCTGTTTTGTGGTGATGGTTTCAGTGGAACCAAACCAACGCCAGTGGTCACGAACTGTGACCTAACCCCTTCCTCTGACAGACTGCAAGCACCAAACCTGTGCCACTGTGCAGGCCTGTCAGATGGGCTGGACTCCTCCCAAACCCCACAGGCCATAAGCCACCGGAGGCAGCACCTGAGGGACCACCCGGGAGGGGGTTGTCGTGCCTGCTGGAGCAACAAGGTGGGGTGGGGCATAATGGAAGAGACAAAAGACAGCAAAACAAGACCGGAAAATACACCACACACCAGGGGCGAAATGCTATATATGGCACACAACTAAAATGCATCAGTGATCTGTCCCACGGGAACACTAACAATAGACCTATCCTGATGAAGAAATGACCACTAACCCTATGGTGAGCCAGTAAGAGTCCAGCTTAGGGCACTACTACCCTGCCCTGTGGGAGCCAGGCAGTAACCCAAACACAGCTTAGCCAAACCGTAATACAGCTCAACACACAGACAAACACTAAAAGAGGCACTACGATGAGCAGCAGCGATACCACCATCCAAACGCCACTCTGGTTGGCTGCGGTAAACAAGATGACTCCGACCCCACCCTTAGCCCCGCCCCTGACATTTCCAGTGGCCGACCAGCCTATCGGGACGCGTGCCAGGCTCCTCTGGTCAAGGACCCTGTGTGCTACCCAGGGAGCCTGGGCTGCCCTCAGAGTCCCACTATAAAAGCACACATGTAGTGTATCTAAATCTACAGTATCTAGCACTTACTAGTCTAATTAGGGATTCTGCTTTCTGTATTTTACAAAATCTTAGCAATGGAAACTAGTCCTGTAATTACCAGACAATGCAAATAAATTGCTTACTGCACATCTATGTATACAGTGCCACTCAAAATGGGTGTATTTCATAAGAATCAGTTTGTTTATAAAGTGTAGCTAGTTTAAAGTTTAAACAAAAAACAAAGTCTGAGGTGCTCAATCAGAGAACAAACTAATCTTAATAAGTTAGTTCTATAGACATGATAACCCACTCTGAGAGCAACCTCTTTTAGCTCACTTGTGCCCTTCACAGGGAGAAATATCCTGTAGTATATCAGTCTGGTCCCACTCACTAGAGTGACCCAGCCCCGAAATACCAGGCAATTCTACCCTGAACATGACAAATCGAAAACCCCAGATGTACGTTTCGGCCTTTATGGGCTTCGTCAGTGAGGTGTAGCTAAACTCCCTAAAGCACAGTGAGCAAGGGGTGCACGTCTGGAGACCCCCATCACCCTTAGGGAGACTAATCCCTAAGGGTCATTTGCATAAACAAAAAAACAAGCTAGCCATTTTTACTGCATGTTAGTTTGTTTTGATGTGGCTTGTTTGTTTATATATACAATTTGATATATGAACACTTACCTTGGTAGTAGCCCTTTACCTCTGTGTTCTATAGTTTGGCTGTATTCACATATACCGTGGTACCAGTTTGGTTCCTATGTTCCCTATTTATTGAATGTACACATATATACTATAGTACAAGAACTGTTCTCTATATATTAGCTGTATGCACATATACTGTGGTTCCAGTCCTATTCTTCTGTCCTCTATATATTCACAGTATGCATATATACTTTAAGGCCAGATCTGTTCTCTTTATATTGACTCTAGGCACTTATACTGTAGTACCAGCCCTGTTCTTCCATTCTCTATGCACTGACTGTATTCACAAATATTGTGGTGCTAGCCTTGTTCCTCCATTCTCTATATATTGACTGTAGTACCAGCCCTGTTCTTCTGTTCTCTCCAGGTCAGTCTGTGAAATCCAGTGGGAAGCAGAGTTTTTCAGCCTCCAAGACAACAACAACAAGCTGGTGGCTGCACTAAGGGAAGCTAATGCCAATGTGGAGAAGTGGAAGAAGCAGCTGGCGGGGTATCAGGAAGAGGCAGAGAGGCTACAGCAGCGGGTAAATAGTGGGGAGAACCTCCTAATCTGGTTGGTGGGTCAGAAATCATATAGGATGATGAAATCATATAACAAAATTAGACTGTGCAAGGGCTCTAAATAATACTAATAGATTTATCAAAAATGCTGCACGGAGGGAACTGTACTTCAATATGATTAATAAATGGTATATGATACCTGTTCTATTGTTTCAGATTACCCATAAGATTGATGATAAACTATTCTGGAGAGTCTGCGGACTTAGTGGCAGCCAACTCCATGTGTGGTGGGATTGTCCCCACATTAAGCCAATTTGGAAAGAATGTTTCGACTTTATTTCGGTAGTACTTGGGAGGACTGTCTCTCCTGATGCTTTCAGCGGTCTAATGCACATTTTTTTACAGGAACACAAGAAAGCAGAAATTGCATTTATGATTCAAAATGTTACGGTTGTTAAACTTTTTATATATCAAGATGAAACGAGGAAGAAGCAGCTGGCAGGGTATAAGGAAGAGGCAGAGAGGCTACAGCAGTGGGTAAATAGTGGGGAGCACCTACTCATCTGTTCTGTGGGCCAGAAATCATATAGCTTCATGTAGCAGGGTTTGGCACACCTATTATATAATAATATGACATATGTGATGTGACAAGGTGACACTTCAGAGACCTCTTCCTCTGTCCAAAGTAACTGTGATGAGGCTTTGTATCAGAGAGGCAAACTGTAGGTCAGGCAATTTTCAGCAGTTTAAAAAAAAAAAAGACATCCGCATCTTACGGATTGCAGGAACACACTCACTGGACCTATGCAGCTTCTCTGCTACAGGTTAAAAAAAACATGGTATGCACAATACAGTCATTAGTATCCTTGATGTCAGATTCCAAACTCTGGCCTCATGTTGGTGCAGTAATTCCACATAAAAGCGGGTGGAGCACCGGCCCACCCTTCTCCTCAAATGTTCCACCTCAGGGACCTTTAAATACGAAGATTTTAGAAATATCACTTGCACAAAATACACAGTCTTTTCCCTGGTACTGCAGACTCTTCTCGGGTACCTTTTTTACTTGTAGTAGTCCTGTCCAATCTGTGCTGTTTGCAGTTTTGATTCATTGAACAGAAAACTCCTCTCCTGAATTATTTCAATCATAGGCTCTCTCAGATATCCAGTTAGTTGAACAGACTATCCTCCTCTATCTCCCACATGCCTCCCTTTCCCAACTACACCTGTAATATAAATAGGCCTTCTCCAGCAGGTTTTAGAGTCAAATATGATCTCTGGATGAACTTAAAAACCTGCTCCCCTTAGCTGAACTGCTGGTCTCATTTACCTAGTTTATTTATCTGTTGTGAAATTCTTGCATTATTATAACTTTACCATACTTCACTGCATTTCCTCACTTTCACTTATATTTGGCTGTTTATATTATGTCCCTAGTAATATGTTTTGGGGATTTGTTCCTCCGTTATTTATTTCTACCTGGAAGACTTCTACATGATATCTAGCACCACAAATATAGTCCCGTAAGGTAGAGGGAATGTAATAAACGCCAAAGGAGCTCATTGCGAAGCCCATAAGTTAGAGGGGGGGGGGAGGGGAGGCTCCCAATGAGCGCCAAAGGCGCTCATCGCAAGGCTTGCAAAAGAGGCTCCAACTGTCTTCAGAGTTACAGGCTTGAAAAAAAAAACTCAGCCATTTTGTTTTCAGCCTGTAACTCGGAAGCTGTTGGGAGGCCACCAAAAGACGCCAATTAAATAGAAAATTATCTACCAACCTCATTTATGGCCCCTGGCATCCTCCTAAGGCAGGGAGACCATAAGTGAGGTTGAAAGCTAATTTGCTATTCAATTGGCGTATTTTGGTGGCCTCCCAACGGCTGTAACTATTTCAAGCCCAAAAGGCTTGGAGCAATACCGATTTTAGGCTTCTAGTCTTGCAGGCTTGATAAAAGTTACAGATTCAACCGCCGACATGCCCGCAAATGAGAGAGGAGAGAGAGAGAGGAGGAAGAGACAAAGGGCTGGGAGAAGATGGGAAGGAGACAAAGGGCTGGGAGAAGATGGGGAAGAGACAAAGGGGAGGGAGGGGATGTGGAAGAGACAAAGGGGAGGGAGGGGATGTGGAAGAGACAATGGGGAGGGAGGGGATGTGGAAGAGACAATGGGGAGGGAGGGGATGTGGAAGAGACAAAGGGGAGGGAGGGGATGTGGAAGAGACAAAGGGGAGGGAGGGGATGAGGAAGAGACAAAGGGGAGGGAGGGGATGGGGAAGAGACAAAGGGGAGGGAGGGGATGTGGAAGAGACAAAGGGGAGGGAGGGGATGTGGAAGAGACAAAGGGGAGGGAGGGGATGTGGAAGAGACAAAGGGGAGAGAGGGGATGTGGAAGAGACAAAGGGGAGAGAGGGGATGTGGAAGAGACAAAGGGGAGAGAGGGGATGTGGAAGAGACAAAGGGGAGAGAGGGGATGTGGAAGAGAAAAGGGGAGGGCGGGGGATGGGGAAGAGACACAGGGCTGGCTTGTGATGAGTGGCAAAGTTATGGGCTTGTGCATGTGCTCAGAACATGCCACAGCCTGCAATGTGTACTAATGAATACCGAAACTGCTGGGTTTTATCCAGCCCCTCCCAATAATTTATCTACCTGATCCACAACATGCCAAACCAGAGCACCCAAGAGACCACTAACTGTTCAGTGGCTAGGACCTTGGTGAGAAAAAACCCTGTATACATTCCTAACCAGAGTCTTCTATCCCAAAACCCTCTCTCTTTTAGTCTGCCTAATCTGCCCTCCTCCTCCTCCTCCTCCTCCTCCTCCTCCTCCTCCAGTAGAACTGTTCTCCCAACTGTTAGAG
The DNA here is from genome assembly GCA_027410445.1 of Discoglossus pictus. Taxonomy (NCBI): domain Eukaryota; kingdom Metazoa; phylum Chordata; class Amphibia; order Anura; family Alytidae; genus Discoglossus; species Discoglossus pictus. The sequence goes on from CM050163.1 coordinate 286,934,709, forward strand.
AGAGCAGCTCTATCTGTCATTGTCATTCCTGAGTGGACATCTCCAATAGGAAATTTCACTCAATCTGCTGATGTTTGCCAACTCTCCTCTCAAGTTTTCCAGTTTGATCTTCAAGTCAGGCATCACGCATATACTAGTCACAGAGTTATGGATCCTGGAACAGCTGCTCCAACAGTACATACGTGTGGCAGGACATTCACTGGATTAACTCATAATTACAAATTATCACAATATATGCTAAAATGATACCCAGTATATTTGTATACATAGATTTTTGTTTATGAATAAATTAAGCTAAAGAATAATTTAATATTTAATGTGTAATATTTAAATAAGGGGGAGTTCAAAGAAAATGGTAAAAAGTTATCCTACTATAACTGCACTAACCCTAGAACTGCTCACTGTTTGCTCCTCTTGCTGTTTAAATTAGGTTTTTGTCTACACCGGTGCTAAACCATACTAGGATTAATGCACACCATTTACAGCAAAAACAAAACCTTTTGCAATTAAAACAATAACTTTATGACCTATTTCACTTCTAGTTATGCTCTTTGTTAAACATAATTTTTTGAGTATATATTATCATTGTAGAGTGGTCTTTTGAGTTATCTGGAGATCCTTTTCAAAAATAGCTATCCCTGATGGAAAGTATTGTGTTTTATAACTTTAACAGTGAAGTGATTAAGCAATGATGTTTGTTGGGCTGAGGTTGTTTGCCCTGACAACATATAAATTCTTACTATATACATTATTTATTATATGCTTGCCTGGCATTGTTATGCTTTTGGTTTCTAGTTGAAATATGAATTATCCAGAGGATAAAAAGCCTGCCCTCCCTAGAGCCCAGGGCTGTATGTGGTTAATATCTGGTTAATATAGTATCACCTTTTTGCCTCAAACCTACTAACATAGCTATCCATTTAGGGCTATGGGCCCTGCTCTCAGGCAGGCTTAAGGACTTAACAATGGATTAGGGAACCGTGGCAGAAATTCCATACAATACAATAAATTGAAATACCATCACATATATAATTGTGAGCGTATGGGCCGCTGCTCACGCTTGCGGGCTCGCGTAGTTCTCGCGCAGCGAGCCGCGGCCCTCGCGTAGTGAGGGCTGCGGGCAAGGGCCTCAGTTGCTGGGATGGAGCGTACGGTTGTGACTCATTTCCGCCCTTACTGCAGTGTGCGACTTGAGTCTGTGTGAGTGCGCATCTGTTCCCGCCTTTCTTATATGCGGTTTTTATTTCAAAAACTAAATATCCAATAATCTCTTGGCTTTCCAGCTCTACATGCATTACAGTTACTAGGAATGAATAATTATCTACTGACTTTCTAGATCTGCATTCATTATAGTTACTAGGAATCACATATATAATTGTGAGCGTACGTAGTGTGTATAGATATTGTGTGTGTGTGTGTATTGTGTGTATATATTGTGTGTGTTTATATATATATATATATATATATATATATATATAATGTGTGTGTATATTGTGTGTGTGTGTATTGTTTGTGTATATATAATGTGTGTGTGTATATATAATGTGTGTGTATATTGTGTGTGTAGCAACTGCGGCCCTCGCGAAGCAACTGCGGCCCTCGCGAAGCAACTGCAACCCTCGCAAACCTTACGTCGCAAGGCAAACAACATACGAGACACGTTAACACACATTACGGACTCGCAAAAATCGGCCGCAAACCCGCGGACATGAAAAAATGAAAAACACAATAAATACACACAACACATACATAAAAAGCTTACCTACAGGAAGAGGGAGCATCCAGGACCTCAAAAAATGAAGTTACACCTTCATTTAACTCATAATAAAAGAGTTTAGACACTAAAAAATTCTCTAAGCGAGAGAAAAAATGGCCGACGAACAAAACGAAAACGAGGCTACAGCACTCTAAACACGCAAAACACCACAAAACACCTACGGATATTCCACTACAGACGCATACCACACATTAGCCGGCATTTTAGAACAATGTGGAACTACACAACTACGCTAACGGTTTCGTCTCGCGCTCGCACACTATTACACTGCACAAATTCACCACGCTTACACAGCAGCTCCACACTAATAATGCTGCAGCAACATCAAAACAGATTGCAGCTCTTCAACAATGCTTCAAAATAGGTAAAGTATATTCATTTATTAATGTATTAAATATTTCAGTAGTACACACCAAACACCATTAGCTACCTTACAATTCCATGGCCGTCATTTTTTGACGGGCAATTCGCTAGTATAATATAGTTAGATGGTGACAAATACGGCTTCCTTAGGAAGTCACACTAATTCACTTCACGATCGTGAATCCTATGTGTGAGCCATGTTATTTACACGTAAGGTGGTTCTGGATACATTTTTGCCATGTGAGCCTTTGCTTTTGATTATCTTTTTGAATGACATCCTAGTGATAATGAAGTGAGGACAGGCAGAATTATTTTCTGGCTGCTTCTGCTGTATTCCTGGGAGATGCACTTTGTTTAAATATTATTTCACGGTCTACTGACTACACGTGTGAGACATTTTTATGCCCCATCTGGGGAAAGTAAATTAAAGAGCCCTCTAGAGACATCAGGATATAATGGCACTACCAGAGTGTGTGCTTTTCATACCTTCATTAAAACTGTGCACTTTGCTTCCTGATTTCTCACCACTATGGTCATATATTTAAAACCTACTATTTTGCACACATATAATATGTTTAGAACTGAAAATAAAATATATTACTGTTAGGCAATTATGCTACTGGGATCTATCATTTTGTTTTATGCTGTTCTACTTCCTGAACTAGGGACTTTAAATACACAAAGCAGGTAGGATCAGCTGATAAAATAAAATGTATCTTTGTGGTAATAAATAATTGGTTGTAAAAGAAAACATTTAAAGGCTGTGTTGGTTTTACTAAAATATGGTACCCATTTTCAACTTTAGTTATTTAGAGTACAATATAGAAATAACTGACCACTCTGGTCCTTTTGATGGAGATCCCTGGGATAATTTCCTTGGTGTTTCATGGATCCAGCAACTTATTGTAGTCATACTTTTATTAGAGAAACTCTGTGGTCAAATTTACTGTATGGTTTAATGAATGAACATGATTGTAAACTAATAATCTTCCTTTGATCCTATTAAAATAACTGGTAGTTGTAGCTACCATGTCCCCACTGTGCTATTAGAAGCTTACTTTGCATTTAAAGTCTCCCCCACCTCAGAAAATTGATTATCAGAAACCGAAATTATTATAAAAGGCAATAAATTGGGGACTGCATTTTATGTTTTAATGTTTTAGTTCTTTAATCGGCATTTAGAATATATCTGACCACAGTGTTCTGTGATATCTAAAGGAATAGTACAACTAATAATTTTGTAGCAAATTTAAAAGATGTCTCCAGTTGTGACATTGTACATTTAAAAGGATATGAAATAATGTGAATTAAGTACGGAAAAAATGTTAAGCATATTTCTACATTAAAAATATACAGACATGCTACAATAATGTAGCTTCAAACTGAAGCCGATTTATTTGTGAGTATATACCAAAATCCACATCTGGATGCATTTTGCAAACCTCTCACAGTAGTAGCTATACACTAGAGTTGGAACAAGAGTTATTATTGTTCTACCTGTTAGTTAATCCACAAATAGAGTAATCTTTAAACGCTAAGCCAGGTTAAAGGAAAATGGTAGCATATTAGTATATGGGTAAATGAAGGATTATATATTAACATTTAAATTACAGCAATACCTTGTTTAGTTCTCCACATGCGTTCCTGCATTCACGGGAGCTATGTGAAAAAACGCTAAACAGGGCATTATATCGCCATAGTGCTCAGACAGCGATATGACGAATCGGAGAGCACCGATCAGGGATTTAAAGGGATCAGCACTCCAAAACAGCACTATGGGCCTCATTCAATTGCAATTTGGCCAATTGAATAGGGCTCTAAATAAGCACATAGCATATTTTTTTTAAAGAAGTTTTTAGTCAGTGAAAACCTTGCTTTTGGATAGTTGTTTACTAGCTAAAAACTTCTTAAAAAAATATGTTATGTGCTTATTTAGAGCCCTATTCAATTGACCAAATTGCAATTGAATGAGGGACAAAATCTGGTTTGGCATTTAGCGTGGAATTAAACAAAAAAGAAAGATGGAAGGGATACTTGTATTCAAAGGGCTCTGTAGTAAATACAAGAGCAGGTATATTCAAAGCATATAATATGTGAAAATAATATTCATTCCTTTGTAAAATGTGCACTGCTTGCCTCAAAGTGTCTCCCATTTTGTCCTCCTTTACCAATTCCATCTCTATATGTGCCTGGCAGATAGATGAGCTGCTTGCTATTGCATCTGTAGATGTACTGCAGCCAAAGCACAGATACTTTAATCAATGCTGCAGCCAATAGCAACCACTAAGTACATCTGTGCTATTGGCTGTTATATTGATTTTAGTAAACTAAATATTTTAGAATGTGTAAGGCATGCTTTTTAAGGACAGACCCCTCTATTTTAGTCTGGCCATGTCCCTATATATATATATATATATATATATGTATGTGTGTGTATATGTATATATATATATATATATATATATATATATATATATATATATATATATGTGTGTGTATATATATATATATATATATATATATATATATATATATATATATACAGTGGATATAAAAAGTCTACACACCCCTGTGAAAATGTCAGGTTTCTGTGCTTTAAAAAAAATGAGACCAAGATAAATCATTTCAGAACTTTTTCCACCTTTAATGTGACCTATAAACTGTACAACTCAATTGAAAAACAATCTTTTAGGTGGAGGGAATAAAAATAAAAATAATTTGGTTGCATAAGTCTGCACACCCTCTTATAACTGGGGATGTAGCTGTGTTCAGAATTAAGCAATCACATTCCAAATCATGTTAAATAGGAGTCAGCATACACCTGCCATCATTTAAAGTGCCTATGATTAACCCCAAATAAAGTTCAGCTGCTCTAGTTGGTCTTTCCTGAAATTGTCTTAGTCGCATCCCACAGCAAAAGCCATGGTCCACAGAGAGCTTCCAAAGCATCAGAGGGATCTCATTGTTAAAAGGTATCAGTCAGGAGAAGGGTACAAAAGAATTTCCAAGGCATTAGATATACCATGGAACACAGTGAAGACAGTCATCATCAAGTGGAGAAAATATGGCACAACAGTGACATTACCAAGAACTGGAGCTCCCTCCAAAATTGATGAAAAGACAAGAAGAAAACTGGTCTGGGAAGCTACCAAGAGGCCTACAGAAACATTAAAGGAGCTGCAGGAATATCTGGCAAGTACTGGCTGTGTGGTACATGTGACAACAATCTCCTGTATTCTTCATATGTCTGGGCTATGGAGTAGAGTGGCAAGACAAAAGCCTTTTCTTATGAATAAGAACATCCAAGCCAGGCTACATTTTGCAAAAACACATATGAAGTCTCCCAAAAGCATGTGGGAAAAGGTGTTATGGTCTGATGAAACCAAGGTTGAACTTTTTGGCCATAATTCCAAAAGATATGTTTGGCGCAAAAACAACACTGCACATCACCAAAAGAACACCATACCCACAGTGAAGCATGGTGGTGGCAGCATCATGCTTTGGGGCTGTTTTTCTTCAGCTGGAACTGGGGCCTTAGTTAAGATAGAGGGAATTATGAACAGTTCCAAATACCAGTCAATATTGGCACAAAACCTTCAGGATTCTGCTAGAAAGCTGAACATGAAGAGGAACTTCATCTTTCAGCATGACAACGACCCAAAGCATACATCCAAATCAACAAAGGAATGGCTTCACCAGAAGAAGATTAAAGTTTTGGAATGGCCCAGCCAGAGCCCAGACCTGAATCTGATTGAAAATCTGTGGGGTGATCTGAAGAGGGCTGTGCACAGGAGATGACCTCGCAATCTGACAGATTCTGAGAGTTTTTGCAAAGAAGAGTGGGCAAATCTTGCCAAGTCAAAATGTGCCATGATGATAGTCTCATACCCAAAAATACTGAGTGCTGTAATAAAATCAAAAGGTGCTTCAACAAAGTATTAATTTAAGGGTGTGCATACTTATGCAACCATATTATTTTATTGTTATATTTTTTTTCCCTCTACCTAAAAGATTTCAGTTTGTTTTTCAGTTGAGTTGTACAGTTTATAAGTCACATTAAAGGTGGAAAGAGTCCTGAAATGATTTATCTTTGTCTAATGTTTTTACAGCACAAAAACCTGACATTTTAACAGGGATGTGTAGACTTTTTATATCCACAATGTCACATATATTACATTGTTATAGGTTTTGTTATGTGTGTCTGTGTCATCCTTACAAATGTGTTGGCATAATTTACAGGCACGTTTGTTACAAGGTTTAGTTCCATTTTTTGTATTCAGTTGTTCATTGGCCAATTCTCTGCTGAAAAGTTTTTGTTTCAGGTTTGGTTGTTTAAATGCAAGGATGGGAGGTTTTGGGAATATATATTTTAATTCAGTATCTTCAATTAGTAATGATTGTAAATCTTTGATTATTTTCCGAATTTTCTCTAAAATGGGATGGTATGTGGTCACTAGAGGTATACGTGAAGTAGTTTCTTTTCTTTTGTAGTTTAATAGGTGTTCTCAGGGTATTTTGATGGCAGTGGTTATTTTTTGGGTAATGATTCAGACAGTATTTTTAAATTTTTATCACGGTCTCCAGTGTTTGAGCAAATCTGATGGTATCTAATAGCTTGACTATGGATGATGGCTTGTTTGGTGTGGGAGGGATGGAAACTGGAGCTGTGTAGGTAATAACATCTGTCTGTAGGTTTCCTATATATAGATGAGTGGAGAGTGCCATTGGTGATGGATATAGTAGTGTCTAGAAAGTTTACCTGTTCTGTGGAGAAATCCATTTTGTTTTCTAGATGAATGGAAGGTGTTAAATGAACTATGAAAGTCTCCGAGTTTGCTTTCTCCTTCTGTCCAGATGATGAACAGATCATCTATGTAACGGTAGTATTTGTATGGTTTGTAAATGGATACAGATAAGAATGTTTCTTTTAGATTCGCCGTAAATAGATTTGCGTATTGTGGAGCCATTTTGGTACTCATGGCAGTCCCTATCATCTGTAGATAGGTATCTTGGTTACAAGTAAAATAGTTGTGGGTAAGGATATATTCTATTAGTTTAACAATAATATCAGGGCCATATTTATTGTTTTGCTTGTTTGTTGGAAGAAACTTAAAGCATGCCTCAGTGCCATCTTTGTGTGGGATATTACTGTAAAGACACTCTACATCCATGGTGACAAGTAGTGTGTTAGCAGGTAGGTCTTTAATCTGGCTGAGTTTGTTGAGAAAGTCAGTGGTGTCTTGTATATAGCTACTGGTGTTACTAACTAATGGTTTAAGGATATTTTCAACAAATCCAGATATCTGTTCAGTTAGTGTGTCCATACCTGTAACAATTGGTCTCCCTTAGGTTGCCTGGTTTGTGGATTTTTGGCAGTAGGTACCAGTTGTAGGAGGTCTCTGCTTGTGATAGTTGATCGTCTGAGAGATTTATAATTCCTGTGTGTTCTGTATATTTTTCAGAAAAAACTATTTGCTTGAGTTGGTAGGTTTTTAGATGTGTTTTTAGTAGAATTCAGGGCTAAATTTGGGTTGTTTCTTTTCTCTTCCTTTCATTGTTGTATGTTGTTTTGCTGGAAGAGGCCGCTGAGTTTATTTTAATTTTTTATAAATTCATGTTGTTTCTTGTGAAGGTGTATTTATTTTTCTACATAATTGGCTTCATATATGTTGCTCTCCTTTAGTTGTTGAAAGAGGCTTACTCTTTGGTTATTTAGATTATGTTTCTTTGTATAAAGTTGATGTATTAGGTGGTTTCTTAGTTTTTCACTTGTTCGTCTGCATACATTTTTAGCATATATTGAGTTATGTGTAGAGCTCAGTGGATTTTTGATTTTAAGTCCATTTGGTATAATATTCCTTTTCTTGCATTGTGACAAAAAAATGAATGTCACTGTTAAGTTGTGTTATTTTTGTTGTTATTTTAATTAGTAGCTTCTTGATTCGGCTAAATGCGGTATCTTCCATAGTAATTGAAGAGTGAAGCAGCCGTGAATGTCCAGTAATCTAGTAATTATTTCACATATAATAGTTGTCAAACTGTGAGACGTTATCTCGCTTTGCGTGGTGATTACAAGCCGCAGGCACTTATCGCCTGCGAGCCTCGCGTAGCTACAACTATCACCACAAACACGATGAGACAATGAAACACGTGGGACTTAGCCACAAAACACTTCCTAACGCGGGATTGCCTTGGCCTTCAAGCGGTTGACTAACGCAGGACTTAGAAAAAAAAAATATGAGACACAAAAAAGTACGAGATTAACGTACGTACTGCAAAAACAAAAAAAATAATAAAAACACTCTAAATACAAAAAAAAAAAAAAATACAAAAACATCACAGACTTCACAGGGCCACAGCCAGGACGTCTGGGTGTGAGATAGAATGCAAATTTAAGCAGCTTTAGACTATTTTTGCCACTCGAAAATCGCCTAAGCGAGGAAAAAAATGAAATCAAATTCAGAAACATTACTCAAACTGGAAAAAAAAAGTCTATGCAGATTTATTTATTTGAGGCAGTTGTATGCACATGTGTGGGTAGCTCAGAACATAAAGCGAGAAACTTTACAAGTGGACAGGCTTTAAACAGCCTGACAGCACAAATAGCAGAGAAATCAATTCATTTGGACTGACTTAAAGACTAGAAACGCTTTGTAGTGCAGCTAAAGCCAAGGAAAAAGAAAACATGCTTTTATGTAATTCCTGATTTAAGCCTTTAAAATGCACCCTACAATTTTCCTCTCTGACATATCCTCTTGTGCAAATATCTTGAGAACTGCAAAAATATTTAGTTTTGCCTTATTTAGATAAATTTGAAAAGGTTTTCCTATTTCTTGTTTTTTAATAAAGGCAAAATGTTTATTTAAAGTGCCATTGTGCTTTATTTTTTTCTATACATTTCCTTCTTGAGAGGGTGTGTCCTTGTCAACTAATGACCGTTCCAGTAGTCCCAATAAATGCACAGGCAGTCCTTTTTGGACCCCTAATATTAACGCCTTTACCATGTGGGTTCTTATGGACCCCCATGGCACCTAAACATAACCCCTTATCTTGGGTCTACCTATGGGGTTACTTTTACCTCCTAAGTAACCTTTTTAGTTCCTTCCTGACCCTTGCTTTGCCTTGGCTGTTATTCTTGTCCAGGTTTCTGCTTATTCCAACCCCTTTAGATTGTAAGTAGCAAGCTTCCAATCTTGTAGGGTGCTTTTGGGAAAAAAACACTTTCTACAAAGATTCTAAGCTCAAAACAGGGCCCTCATTTTCAGCATTTTCTTAACATTGTATATTTTCCTGCTCTCATACAGTGCTGCGAAATATGTTGGCGCGTTATAAATAAAAGATAATAATAATAATGGACCCTATTCCCCATGATTGTCCACAAGGACCTCCATAATCCTTAATACTACCCACTTAAAAACATCAAAAAAAATTAAATTACAGAGAAAAAAAAACTACACCTATAGGGGGGGAAATTATACTTACCCTCCATCTTGATCAACCTCCAGCAACGATCACTGAAGCCCTTGTCCTCACTCAGGGTCTTGCATGTTTATTGAAGAATCTGTCGTCTTGTTTGATTTGAAGTCCTTGTTCCTCATCTTCAGCCCCTGGAAATGGAACTCCTCCTAAAAATCCGGCTGTTCTAAAAAAAAAAAAATAATAATAATCTAACAGAGCTCCTCCTTGACTAACAGTTTTTTTTTTTTTTTTAATTCCTCTCACCTTTTATACTATTTTTGCAGATTCTTATTGGCTGAACTATATGCCAGTCATATTTCAGCCAATCCGAACCAAACATTTGAATTAGTTCTGCCCCATTTCTGATTGGTTAAAAGTATAACCTGTCAGCATGTAAGGATTGACATCTGGGGATTCTAAGTGACAGGCAGGGAGGGAAGTTGCTTGTATGGCTAAGAGAGGATTTAAAGGCCGTATGGGAGATGGGGAGAGAGATGGTAGGAAGTGTTGCTTTGCCAAGGGGAGTATTTGATGGACAGAGAGGAGAGCAGGCTTAATGGCGATGTCCCTGGAAACACAATTTCATCGCTTTTGCACGGCCGTCCCATTTTACTGCAACATATACTGTTCAGTACAGCACGATTCACCCACCACCAAAAACACCCCCCTAATTCAGTTATTCAAAACCGCTAAGGTGGTCCTAGAGTGTACTGGGTGAGCTGTTAAAAAGGGCTGATAAGAATGCTGATTTTTTTATAAAATTTCACAATACTGTAATGTATTTCACGTGGCTTTGATACTATTGCAAAGTCGTTATCATTCAGGAGTGTGTTTCTGTCTAGGCCCAGGCCTAGGGCATCACACTTTCAGGGGGCGGTAAAAGGCTGCTTGAAGACGGTGTGCATCTCCACAGAATGATGTTTGTATATGCACAAAAATATGCAGTGATATGTCTGTAATAAATTGCTCTTGACACTTTGACATATATATATATATATATATATATATATATATATTTTAAACAGAGTCTTCAAAAATTCTGCTACTGTTTGTGACATTTCTTTTTTCTCTTGAGCTCCACTGGTCCTTTAAATACCCTTACATGATTACACCACCTTTACCTACTTGCTATTCCACGACTAGCTCACATCAGCCTATGCCCACTTGTTCTAGTATTTAGCTGGCTGTAATTGTATTGAGTTGCACAGGATTTCCATTGACTGCGTTCTGGTACCACAGCGTTAAGAGCTCCCGCTCCACAATCATTATGCAGACTACCACTTAATATTTAGGTTCCCAAAATAAATCCTTTCACAGAGCTGGACTGCATGCATGTGCTTATTTTCCCATGCTGTGACATATTGTATGCCGTGTCATTTCTGTGCTAGGAGCCAATGAATGAACAGCTGTCAAGGTTATACGGATTAAGTGTAGGCAGGGGGTCTATTGAGGGAAGAGGAATGTCCTGTCCGCGGTGTACTTACCAAGGAGACTTATGAGTGGGTGCTAGGAGTGAGAGCTCGAGCATACAATGGCAGCAGAGAGAGAGGGGAAAGAGCCAGGGAAGTTGTTTTTTTGCATTATAACCCAGAATGTGCCAGTGTATGTGTTTAAAGCTATTATGGGTTAATCAATCATATTTTGGCAATATATTTCTGCAGCATTTTGTTTAATTGTTTTTAAAAGTTACACAGCAAAGGTCTCCATCATGGTAGGAACAAAATCTACATGCATAAATACAGTTGGTTGTTGTCATAAAAAAAAAAATAATGGAAATCTTAACTTTTTTAACATGAAAATTAGGAATTATAAATATAAAATACCAAAAAAACTGTCTTTATATGAAAGATTAATTATCATACTATTTGCCTAGTTTGTATAAACAAGAATAATGGCAGAAGCTTTAAGCCTCCATGATTAAGCTGATTTAACAAACTGGTCATGCACTGTCCGTTTATTGCATCCAATAGTGATTTTATATCCTTTCTGATATAAAATTAGTACCAGAAAGGGGTGATCTTTATGTTAAATTGGGCTTAAAATATCCAATTTTTTGCTCCTATTCTTAATACCTTCTTTATTTCTGCCTAGCAAGACCATGGCCTTGGGTGGCTTGAAACCCGTTGGTAGAAGACAAAAACGTTTCTCTCATCGTCCCTCTTTTCTCTATTTCTCTCTGATGACCTTTTCTGTCTGTCTCCTTTCCCAATTCACCTACCATTTCCTTTCATTACTTCTTTTATCCCACATTCACTGTCATTACCCTTGCCTACTTGCCTTCCTTAGATCTTTTCCATGTTTCTCTCCTACCTTTCTCATGTACAGGATTGTCTCATTATTCTCCTCTCCTCTCATCTGCCTTGTCTCTATCCTGCGCTTTTAGCCCTTTATTCTCTTTCCAATCCCCCCTCTCTTTCTTCCTCTAATCCTATCTTCTGTCTCTCTCTTCCACTTATCATTGCTCCCCAACACACTATAACTTTGTTCAAAAACTGCACTGAGTATAGTGCACAAAATGGTTACTTGTAGAAGTATTGCAGGCTCCGCTTAACATGGACACCTCTATGCCCAGCATTGCGATACTGTTCAACAGAATAGAGGTTCAGACGATTCTCTTTTAAGGCACATATTATTATTATTATTATTATTATTATTATTATTATTATCATCGTTTATAACGTGCCAAAATATTCCATAGCGCTGAAAACCAATTAGGGATGTAATTCTATTATGTGTCTCCAATGAAATGGACGTATGGAAGTTGGTCCTTTTTGATCTGGCTTATTTTATTAGGGGTGGATGAAAAAGGAATATATTTTTTTGATAGATACATTTTCCTAATATTCTAAGCTCTTGTTGGCTTGTTTTGGTTTCTGTTTATTGGATCTGACACTATTATAATGAAGGGCACCTTTCCCTGAAGTCCTTATTGACGGATACAGACACAACCTCTCTTGTTCTATCCGTCCTCTCAGTCTATAATCTCTTTATCGTTAAGGTCATGGAGTTGGAATGTCAGGCCAAGCCAGAGACTAACGAGGAGTCAAGTGATGACCAGTCAGAGAGACTGCGGGACCTAGAGGTGCTTCTTAAGAGTAAGGAGGAGGTGAGTGCTTTCCCACTAAACTGTTTCTTTTATATTAAATAGAGGAGAAGAATAAAGGGCCTTAGAGGATCCCCTGTTTTTAAAATTAAAATAACCCACTTAAGTGTTTTTTTGCATATTTAAACATTTTATTAACAAATGCTTAAAAGTTTTGTTTTACTCCCAGACACCTTCCAAACAGCTCCTACAAAGGTCTGCCCCCTGTCACTCATATACAATGTGCCTATAGTACTAAATGTACTAGCCAATCAGACTGTATCTCAGCATCATGTTACAAAGATTTTGCTGAGATGTAGCCTGTCATTGGCTAGTACATCTAGTACTATAGAATTTTTTGTTATTTTAAGTCCTCATTTGTTTTTATGCAAAATACATGATAGGTAATTTAATACTACAAGATATCTTTAAACATCAAAATCTCCTCTTCCTCATATGACCGAATATACAATTATTTTAAAAAAAATGAAATTTGACGTGGTGTATTCTTACTGAGCAGACTTGAACCATAATAGTACAGACAACTATTCGGCTCCTAAAATCTATCACTGAATTTCCACCTGACCAGCATAGCTACTTCTTTTTTGTTGTAAACCTCACATCCTATTTCATGTTTGTCCTTGAATTTATTATGCATACTTTTTATATTATGAGTACCAAGATAAGCACAGGATAAACTAATGCTGTCAACAAATACTGCAGTAAGTACAGGAGCAGGAACAGATCAGCAGTTGGCTCAGTTTATAATATAGTCCTCACACATTTGAACCAGATGCACATACAGTACAGCTTGGTAACACTCATATTTATATATTGTCCTCCTATTATGAAAAGGAACAAGTAAGTGAAAGCTGGGACTATTAGAACACTCCACAATATATTAGAAGTATGTCTTGTTTCCTGAAAAAGTAAAACAAAAGAAAGGAAAGGGTGATAGAGAGAAAAGGGTAACACAAATGTTCAGATGTGAGCAGCGTACAGTGTAAGTCTATGGTGGCCTATTTGGGCATTCTCACAAACTGCCTCCCGTCTTTTTACTCAAAATTTTAAGCGGGCAACAAAGTAAACCAGGGTGAGTAACCTGGGTATTTTAATCACTGAATATCAAAAATGTCTGATCCTTTTCTGAATCTAGGCCTGTATTCACTCTGGCGTTCCATGGAGGGGTTAGAAACAGATGCAAACTCAAAAGTGTCTTATGAGAATTATTTTAAAAGGGTTGCACCACTTTGCTGATTGTGATAAAGTTGAGCACTGCGATACATAGTTTTCTATTGAGGGTTGCCGTAATGGTTGAGATTGTTTTTGTACAAGAGTTGTACCACAGATTTGGGGAAAATTGATATACTCATTTTAAACTTTGGTGATTTACAGACACCATTAAAAAAGCATCAAACTAGCATTCTAGCAGCACCCAGTAAGAAACTCTAGGCATCCATGGTGGTTTGCCATTGGGACCTTCTGGATAAGTGTCTCTTTTTTTTGTCATACATAGTTAATAGGAGGGACAATAATCCACCTAACTTTGGGATATTCACCTTTTTCTTTGCTTTATCCTTCCCCTATCTATCATCACTTAACTCAGCTATTCTAATAGGATAATTCAGGTGATTTACACTTGTTAAATTCACATACATATGACTAGAAACTTTCAAAATTTTAAATGTACAGCAGTAAATGCTTAATTTTTAGAATTGCTTAGAGAATTGGAGATTTTAACTCCTTATTCTACAAAACAACAAACCTCATTGCTCTAGGAAATTCCCATTAAGGTATTACAATTTGGTCACTGATGGTTGCTGTAAATATTCTCTTCTTTTTATGATACTCAGGAAATTCTTCTTCTGAAAGGACAAAGACCTGATCTCAGTGAGCTGGAGACTGAGAGAGATGAACTACTGCAGAGATTGCAGGTATGTATGTGCTGATGTACTGCATGTGTGGGGATATATATATATATATAATAAATAAATATATATATATATATATATATATATAAAATATCTACTCCAGTAAAACCACATGGATAAGCGCATCCAGAGACCCAAGAATTGTGCCTGGTGTGGTGTGCTGTATTTACAATGTATATCCCATAGGTAACAAAAGTAACAACTCCAAATGCACTCTAAGACTTCACTGGCCAATACTTATGGTTCTGTGTAAATAATGAACATATATATATATATATATATATATATATATATATATATATATATATATATATATATATGCATTTTTGTGAATACTTGTCAAATTCTTGTACTACACAAATCAAAAAAATACAAATCAAAAAATTATGCAAATCAAAAAAATGTGAGTTCATTTTGTCATCAATAAGTGCAGTCCCCACTACCTTCCCGACTAGTGGTTATTTCCCAGCCTTGCCTTGTGGCTCCTTGCTCTGAATGGGTGTCTCTTCCTCTGGATTCTCATTGTCAGCGTGCTACAGGTTTCCATGGAAATGCTTTGCCCTAATGCTTTGTTGAAGGATAAAGAGCTGGCTCCCTGTTATTCTTGCGTATTGGGAGGGGTTGTCGGGGAGGCAGTGCACCCCACACACTGCATGAGACCAGCTGGGTCTGCACGCTCGTCTCTCTATACAGGAATATCCTATTATCTCCGTCAAGATGCACAACACTGTATGGAGGAACAGAACAATAAGACCAGAGTCCTTCAGCTAATAAAAGATACTGCAGATACATAAGAGGATGTATTGTAGATTCAAAGGTGTGGTTGGCTCATTGACTTGCCCCCAGCTGAGCTTGTAAAAGCCAGTAAAGTGAGGAATTTGAAATATATAGGTACCGGTTTAGAATTATCAGCAGTGACCGGCTAAATTGATATTTCTTGTTTCAACCCGATGAAGGAATTTATATCACCTGCTAGCTTGGTTACTCTGATCTGCTGAAAATCGAAAAAACACATTTACTGCATAATTTAGTTTTTCTTTACTTTTTTTCAGATGGCAAAAGATAAATGTAAAATAATAATAATCTATAGTTTCCTATATACTGTATTTTACTGGACTGAACAGGTTAAATATACAGTATTCTCCACATAGGGATTTTATAATGTGTTGACCTGCCTCGTCCATCTTAGTGCCCCATAAGCTTTTACACTGGAGTAGGCAATATGTGAAGTTTCTACAAATACACATGGGGACCAAGAAAAGAGAATGTTTAAGAATCAATTTAATTTTAGTGCATTTTTAAAAAATTTGTGTATTATATATTTATTAGTACAATTCATAACGATGATCTTCCACATGTTCATATGAGGTCTACCAGTGATAGAGGTTGCATAGATACTTGCTTAGAGCAGTTTGTAATGTTAACCAGGAGACACTTTGGTATCCTGAGGTCCCATCATAAAGTTTGGAACCTAAATAAGGTTCTATGACTAGAAAAGATTAGGAAACAATGGTTTAGAGTATTTTACACAGACCATCATGTTACTGGTATTTATGTACATGTTTTTTGTACAACGTATGCATCGCCTTTACGTATCCATCACAGCACGACTGGCAATTTATTCAGTACATGCGTCTCTCCTCCATTTACTCTTCTACAGAGTTAAGTATCCAATCAGTCAGGTATTGTGCATGTGTGCTCCAGCCTCCCACTGATGGACAACAACTAGATGTGTGTTTAATGTTAGAATACTGAAGAAAATTGACATTAACAAAAAAAATGTAATGTCGGAGGGAATTCAGAGGGGAGGGCACCCTTCTACGGGACTGAACTAATAACTTATGTGTCCACCATGGCCGGAAGTGTTTTGTTTCTTGGCACTATTGAACCTTGCCCTTAAGAACACCCATCCATCGCCTCAGGCATTGCAGGCAAAGCGAGGGCCGCAGTTGCTGGCAAGGAGCGGCAAAGGCGCTCCTTGTGCTGATGGAGATGAGCGCCATAGGCGCTCATCCCTACGACCCCCTACGACTTACGGCGCCTCACAACCACTTACAAACCACCACACAAGCGGCACTTTGAAAAAACACGCAATGACAAACTACGGACTTACACAAAAAAATACGACCTGCGGGACTTAGAACATAAAAAATTGCGGACTCGCAAAAATAGGACTTTAACGGACAACCTGTGCACAGTGGCAAACAGTAAAAAAACACAAAAATACACACAAAAATACCCACAGCAAGGGGGGACACCCATGACCTCTGCAACACAGCTTTAAACATCCATTTTACTTACATTTACAAAGTTTAGACACTTGAAACTCCCCAAAGCGAGAGAAAAAATGGCCGCCGAAAAAACGAAACCGAGGCTACACGACCCCTAAAGCCGCTAAATGCCACAAAACAAAAACGTCTTTTACAAAAACCTGTACGACCTACAACGTACACCATTAGCAAGGATGCTAAATCGTACAACCCCACCTACCACATACACATTCACCGCCATTTTACAACACTAACTTACACAATGCGGAAGTACCCAGCTACACTAACGGCTTCCCCTCGCGCACGCAGCCTATTTACACTGCACACATTGCTGACACTTAAAACTCAGCTCCACAACCGTGCAAACCAACATTGTATGCTGCAAAACCGATTGTTAGCTCTAAAGCACATTCATTGCTGCATATACCCACAAGAAGCGCCAACTCTCCTCATAGGACACAAACTACACCAGGGGAGAGCCTTTCAATAAGCCACAAAACGAGATCACTGCAGACCTTACAATAAGCGCAAAAGCGCCTATCATAACAAGAAATACACCAACCCAGAGGCTCAGCGCCAGCCTCGCAATGCCCGCACAAGGATCTCAGACCACCAAAACACTTAGGCCCTCATTCAATTGCAATTTGGCCAATTGAATAGTGCTCTAAATAAGCACATAACATATATTTTTTAAATAAGTTTTTAGTTAGTGAAAACTTTGCTTTTAGATAGATGCTTACTAACTAAAAACTTCTTTAAAAAAATATGTTATGTGCTTATTTAGACCCCTATTCAATTGGCCAAATTGCAATTGAATGAGGGCCTTACTCTCTGTGCCAAACAGCATTACCTGCCTTACAATTTTCTTGCCGTCATTTTTTGACAGACAATTCGCTATTTATAACTAAATGCTGGAAGAACGTCCCGTCTTTGAGTAAAGTATGGGATATATATGCATATATATAGATAGTACATTAGTGTTCACCTAAATGTCTAAAAATAAGTTAAACAACTTATTTTCTGCTCAGAATTACCAGAAATACAGTTACTGGGCAGGGATATGCAAATGACTCCACAATGCATTTTCACTCTTTAATCCAAATACTACTTTTAGGCATCTGCTCGCTGAGTTATATAGCTTTAAATGAGCCATGTATAAAGCATAGCATATGATGGATTATGCACTTGAGACCTTCCCACAGCTGGTTCCAGTGAGGTTTATGCAACATATTTGCCATTCCTACTTTCCCCTTGTCCCAAGTCATAGATGTATGAGTGTGTATGTTTATATTCAGTATGACAGAAAGTGTAAGGTACACTCAGACTTAAGTATCACTGCATATAGACATTTCTGTGCATCTGCACACATGTATTCCATGACACTGCACCCGCGTCTTCAAGTAACCGGCTGCCCTCTGAAAATGTGCCGCCCTGGCTGGAACGCGCCAATTTTTTTATGTGAATATACAGTATGTCAGAAAGTGTCAGGTACATTTACTGACAAAAAAAATCACTACTTTCACACACAAAGCACCAGCAACCCGATGAAGTGCTAGGCTTGTTATATTAACCTAATGAGATATTTTAATACAGCTAAATGGAAGATTCATTCTATGTAATCAAGCATCGTGTAGAAACATCATCATAATGTATAACAGTGAATATAAAAGTCTACATCATAAAACCCTGCAATTTCAATAAGGGCTTGTAAAGTCAGAAATGAATATAAATTATGTCAGACATTTTTCTATCTGTAATGTGACCTTGCAACCAACAAAATCCAAAAGAAAAATAAATAAGTCATTATTAGGAAAATAATTTAAATAAAAAACCTACTACACTCTGTATGCCTATGCACATTAATTTATAATAAGGGCAGTAGCTGCATTCAGAGTTTGTACTTACCAACATTAACAGCTGTTTAAGTAATGGGCATAAAATCATTTTAAAAAGGAGGATGGGAGAGAGATAGCGCACAGAAAACCTTGCGCAGGTCACTTAATAAATGATGGATAAATCGAAAAATTCAGTTGTTTTGAACTCTCATCTTCATATACCTCAATATTTATTAGTTATAGAACTTTTACCTATATTATCTTGAAGTTCACATCATCTCCGAGAGAAGTACAACAAGTGGTCAAAAACTACGATCAGAATTATCTGCGATTTAAAATACCTCATAAATAGTGAGGTTTATAAAGGTGAGCATTCAAAACAACTGACTTTCTCAATTTATCAATAATTTATGAAGTGACCTGCGCAAGGTTTTCTGTGCGCCATCTCTCCCCCATCCTTCTTTTTATATCTATTTATAGATGCTCTAGTGGACAGTACATTACCAAGAGGCACCAAGATACAGATTTAAGTAGTGGTAAATGTACTCATGACCACATCTATACTACTTGAGAGAACATTATTTGAATTTTAATTACCCTACAATAATTCATAGCACGAAGTTATTTAAAAGCGCAGACTACAAAACTGGAATTTTGAAATCCCAGTGCTACCCTTATAAAATCATTTTAGTAGACACTGCTTGTGTCCGAAAGGTGCACAAATCATATATTCCAAATGCAGATCTACTAGGGATCTATATAGTGACAGAATTACATTTGCTATTACTGTTAATACATGCTAATATTTTACTTGCCTTTGCTCCTGCAGTTTGGCATTGAGCACTATTACCTAGGTGGTTGTCCACTGGTACTCCTAAATAACTTTCTTGCTCTGATATCCCTTGTGGTGGTTGTTTCCGCCCTTCAGTTGTTTCCAGCTCCCGATGACTATATGGACCCCAGCACCCAGGCACATTTACCTGTGTTTCTGGTTGTACTGATCTTGCTAAAGATACTGGAGTGGGTTGCCAGTTCCTTCTCAATTGGGATGTGATTTGTCTCTCTGCTATGAACTGCCCATCTTGGGTGATCTTACATGGTATAGCTCACAACTTCACTGAGGTACACAAGCCCCTTCACCATGACAAGGTAGAAAGGCTGATATCCCTATATTTGTACAATTTATATATAAATTGCTTTTTTTTTCACAAATGCATATCCTTATATTTATTTGTACTAAATCTCATCTGCCATTTAGCTGCTCATTCGTCTTATTTTCTGTAAGTCCCTTTGGAGTGAAAGTACATCATTTTCTGATTTTATTTGCACAACTTAATGTCATCAGCAAATATGAAGATGTTACTTTCCAACAGGAATGCACTTAACGAGGTAGCAATTACGAATTAACTAAAATACACTTAATTGTGAGTTATCTGATTACTATGTTAGGGCCTCATCCAATTGCTATTTGGCCAATTGAATAGGGCTCTATATAAGCACACAGCATATTTTTTTACAGAAATTTTTAGTTGGTGAAGACCTTGCTTTTGGATAGAAGTTCACTAACTAAAAACTTCTGTAAAAAAATATTCTCTGTGCTTATATAGAGCCCTATTCAATTGGTTAAATTGCAATTGACTGAGGCCCTAAGTGTGTAGAATAATCCAGTTTAATTAACATTCATAGTGTTGTGGTTTCTTGCATGCTTCACAAACAAGTGAAGTTTTTGCTGAATTACACTCAATTGGCACTCAAGAGGCTCACAGGAAAAGCATTACAATTCATCAACTTGTGGACATTACTGAATATGTTGGTGTGTTACAAATAAAGGATAATAATCTGTTTTCACAATAAATTTAAAAAATATGTAAATGCATTAGACCTTTTAAACATTCCAAACCGTTTAGTAAGAAAGATTAAAACTATCAAGAAATGCATAGATAACATATCTGTACATTTGTATATTATATCACTGGCGATACTCAGGACTCGTGTCATTCTGTTACTCCTCACTAACGGACAAGAACATGCCCACAGGGCAGTTATATGTTCAAAGCAGTTTATTAAGCAAAGGGATACTTCATTTTAAAATAAAACATTGAGACGTTTTTGTCTGCCCCAAGTGGCAAAGTACAGTGGAGAAACAGAATGGACAGAAATGCCCTTTTACCTCATAAGCGAGTCTGGGGGGAAAGGTTTGGAAGCCGTATGTCGGCTAGCAGATACTACAGCGTGAACATAGCTCCCAAACTGCAAGATCTCATCGCTAGATTCATTTATTTTATTCTGGTTTATTGTTTTAATACTGTTCTTGCACATTTTGCAATAAATATATTTTTCTGTTCCCCAGCCTATGAACATATGTTTAGAGCCATTTTATTAGATCCAGGTTAGATCTCCAACATGCACTGCTGCTTGCATGCATGGATATCTTGTCTGTACAGCTGCCTCAGGACCCTTCTCTCATAATCTGTATTTAAACAATTGTCCCATTGTATTGATTCAAATTAAATCATTCCATCTCCTTCCCCAATATCCATGATTCTGCTTCTGTAGCTTCTAGCCACAATTACGTCTCCTTCTTCACCTATAAGGTCACAACATATGTTACAGAAAAATTTACATTTGATGGTAAAAGGCACACTTAAATCTCAGAATGACCTTCTACGTATCCAGGCATACTGGAATTCCTTAAGTGTAATTGTTCTTGCCACAATGTAATAGTTGGTAGAAAGCCTATTCAAATAACTTGTAGATACAGTAACTAAAGTCATTCTGAGCACACTTACAAGCCTCAGGCAGCCATGGTAACTATTTTTCTCAATTTTTTTCTGTAAACAGTGGTTTCACTGAAGCTAAGGATTCTAGGTAGTGACATGTAAATGAGGTTCAAAATCTACCACTCACAGACAGCTGTTTCGTCATTTCATGGGACTCATCAGTAAGAGGTTGTTTCTGGCAACTGTGATATGCGTCTTCAAGATTGATATGGTTACTGGAAGAGTGGTATCTGTTAAGTCTTATTGGCAGGTGATTGCCTTGTATCGTAATTTGTAGTGAAAGCACTGTTCTGTAATTCTGTTGGAAAACATGGGTCTTGTACTGCTTAGAACATGTAAGAATGGCATTTATTTCCTTACTGTAAATGTAGTGTCATGTAGGATACTGTAAAGACATGGACAGATATGTGTACCTGTCTTATTGTACAACATTGCATCAATGTGTTAGTATGTCTGTGTGTCATGGAGTGTGTGTGGAAATGTACTCTCTTGAATTAATACCCCCATCTTTAATATTTAATTCACTCATCGTATGAAGCATACACATACGGCATTTAGCCAGTTACAAAAAATGAATACAAGAATGCTGAACTGCTATACATAGAAAAGGTAATATATTTTTATTGTATAGTCTATTTTGGGAAAATTCTTGTATTTCTTTGTTTTTGTTTTAAGTCAAATGTGAGTATATAAGAAATAATAAGTACTAGTTATTGTAAACCGCTGTACTTTAATAATGATCGGCATAAGGGTTAACACATGACAAAGTGCTTTCATTATGCTCACATTTCTAATCCTCTCAGGGCCCTTCTCCTCGCTGTGTGTAATATTGGTGAGCTTGATCAATTCTTAATAACTGCCTCTTAACGAGCAAATGCGAAAAATCTTTTTTTGCCACAGCCCGGTCACAACTAATGGGATTAATAAGCAAACAGCTCATTAGTGTGAAGAACAGCAATGACCTCTGTGCTTCCCTACAGAAAATGGGTGTGAAAGCGCTTAGCCATAACACGTGTTTGTTCTTGAATTTAACATGCTTATGTAAGGGTTGTTTTCAAATAGGATTTTAACATACAGTGCAAACATCTAAATTATGCTTAAGTATAATAGATATTAAAATTATCTAAACTTTTACCTGCTCCAGAGTTGGATCTTTTGCTTCATGATATGCAGAATTGGGTTCTATGGATCTATTTTATTGCAGATTTATTTACCCTTACTCCCACCAGTTTGGACGGGGACCAAGGAGTACTAATGGCAGTGACATGTTTAAAGGGACTTTAATTAAATCTAATGATAATAGAAAAACCTGGCAGCCTCCTTAATGTAATTTCCATATAAAATCGACGCATTACTTACTTCTGCTACAGCTCGTCATCATGAGTGCTGCCAACGTTCTTGTCCGTGACCTGGCAGTACTGCATTTTGGATGGTAGTTTATACATTTCAAGTAAAGAAGAAAAGGAGCATTTGCAGATCGCCATATTTTTCTCCTCCGCTGTTCAGATAATATTTCAGTTAGACAAGATTTTCTTCATTTCAATGTAAAGTACTACCTTGTATCTTCTGAAACAACAGTATAAGGAGTGTAAGATCCCACACCAGGGTTATGGCATTAGCTTAGCTTGGCTCCCAGAATGCAATGCTGCCAGGTGACAGATATGAAGGATGCAGAACCTATGTAACTAGACAAGAAGAAAAGGGGTAGTTCTAGAATGCAAAGGACTGTGTACATTGTAAATAAAAATGACATCACTCTCTCCTTCCTGGAAAAATGGATTCCTATACTAGTAAACTCTTAAAAAAATTCAGATTTTCCCCATAAATGTTTTTTCGTCATGGCTTATAAAGTTGATAATATTGTTAGTTTGGAACAAACTTGATCAACAAGTACAGTGATCCTTTAAGGCTTCAGTCTTTTGTACAACAGATACCATTGACTCAGTGTTGATAGGGATATGCCAGAATAAACTCTTTTCTTTCCTCTGCCAGGAACTAGAGGATCGTAACCAAGAAATGGAGAAAGAACTACAGAAATCAGAACAGGATCTCAAAGATTCCAGACTGGAGAGAGAGCGCGTGCGGGAAGAGATCAGCAGAGCTGGGGACGAGCTGGACATGAAGATCTGCCAGCTGAATGATCTACGGTTGGGATTGTCACAACTCCTAGATGGCAACTAATAGTGGTGTGTGTGGAGAGCAGCTACTTCTGATTGTACGCCTTTAATGGGATTTGGGACATTCACAGGCTTGTTCCTGGGTACTGATGGAACGAGAGAGGCCTGGACTGTAGTAGAGGTATAACAATGTGTTTGCACTTGTGTTTACCGGCTCTACGTCCGTAAATAATAACATTAGACTTCTAGTTCAGGCTGCTCTGGACGTAACATAACCAGGTTTTACCCTACTTCCCTCTTAAGAGACCAGCATTCAGCATACTCTGTGAATTTTTTTTTGCTGCAAGCCTAATAGAAAATAGATGTTTTTTTCCTGAAATGTGTATTCTATTTCCAGACAGGAACAAAAGCCATTGATCAAAACCAAAAGCAGTATGAATTTTGTAACGGAAGGGAAATGGGGACTGTGCTGAAGAGCTTACACTCTTATCATTCAAACACTGCCTACATCCTTTCATGTCTCAGCTCAGCTCCCTAAATACAGGAGACACTTTGTCCCATGGAATATTGCAGCTAGCAAAGTAACTGCCTTAATAAAGTAGCCATTTTCATCTTCACGCAAAAAACTATTAACTGAACATCACAAACAGGAATGTCATAATGTGCAGTTTACTGCACAGACAACAGCCACACTTTACCAGATATTAGGCAGTATTAAAATGGTTGCGCCCACAAGTAAAATCTTAACCAGATAGCACATCTACATGTATCTTGCTTTCAACAGAGCATACGCTGTAGTTGTGGAACCACAGGGCGCACATCTACAGCTGACTTACTCCCAGTAGTGACATAGTCCACGTGGTAGCTAGAGTGCATATCACCCACATGTATACAGAAGTTTTAAAAAAAATAACAGCCTAAAGATCTGTTTCTACCCCATGGCATCTTTTCTTGCTGTAAAACCGCAAAACCTGGTTGATCCATGACCTGCTCTTTTATGCAGGAGTTCATATCTATTGCGTGCATGTAATCTGCCCCCCCCCCCCCCCCCACCACCGCCACCGCCACCACAAAAAACTAAACCAGCAGTACCATTCTTATTATTTTAACCACCTTGACTTAGATTCCATGAATGTAGTTGTAGGTAATCTTTCTGAGCTCTCATTGCGCTTGCCAGCTTTTGAAGATGACCATGGAACCAAGCTAGCCACTCGTGAGGATGTGTTGGTGTGGTTAGTTGGCTGTTGCCCCTTGTACAAGATATCCTTTGTGAGTGCCATTGTGATACCCATTCAGAGCTGCATTGGTGTTTTTCTTTTTGTAATATTGCCAAGGAATTTAGAATACCACTTGAAGACTGCACACCCATTCCACCACCAACCACCCCTCCAATGGACTAAGATAGTTTATCTTATATCTCTTCCTCCGTCAGGTTATATATACAAACCCTACAAGATCAACACTACAATCCATGGGTCCCTGGACTCGGTATCTCAGGAATAATAAAGAGAATACTGGGGAACACTAAAACTGGAACAAATCTTATAACAGTTTTATTTAAAGGGATCGGAGTATCTGTAGTTAAGATATCAAATAAGTGTTTAGTGTTTATGAATGATACAGCTACAGGTACCGTTTACGCTAACCAAGAGGAAAAAAGGTAACAATGAGCCATTTTTGTAATAAAAGCACAAATCTTGTATGCTACGCCCCTTATTTATCTTTTTAGAATACAGTAGTAAAGAAACAATTAAAATAATTATACACATTTAGATCTGTTTAGATATTTGGAAGCTTTTGTCCATTTTAATAAAGCTTTGCAGCTTTGAATAGTGCTGATGTGTCTGTATTGATTCTTAAGTAATTTGTCCATCTCAGAAGTTTTACTTGAGAGTGTTCTGGGAGGAGAGAACTTGTTGGGTGTAGAGTAAACACACACACAAACACACATTATTCACTGGTAAAAACTATACTAAATCACCATTGGGGCTTTCATTAAATATAGAATTTAAATTTACACATAAATTAATTTTTGCCAACTCATTTTCATTTTTCTATTTTTACAGTTGTGTGGTGAAAATGGTAAATACAAACTGAATGGATTTTATTCCATAAAATAAATACGCCTATGGTGAAGCAGACATAGATGCATCATACTTACAAGTGGCATGACTTTCTGGGTGCTTACATGGGAGGTTCCTGGATTTTACTAGGTTTATAATTTACCCATGTACCTATTTACTTTTAAGTAATTTATTTTATTAAAAAGCTCTGTTTCACTACTTAAAATCAAACATATATTCCCAGTATATTCTATACCTAGTAAAATTATCTATCTACCTATTTAACCCATGCAGAAGGGATGGCTGATTAACTTTAGAAGGGTGTAATGGTGAAGGTGCTTGTGTACCTCCTTGAAACTGCAAGCTATACTATGTAGGGTCACCCAAGATGGGCAGGTCATAGCAGAGGTCAGACAAATTGAGGTCCACTGGAGAAGGAACTAGCTACCCACTTCAGTATCTTTGCCATGAAAACCTTATGGATAAGCATGTCCAGAGACATAACAATAAATGTCCTTGGCATGCTGCAGTCCATATGGTCACGGTACGTCGGACTCTACTGAACAACAACATTAACCTCACAGAGCAAAGAAAGAAGAGGACTGTGACGATAGTCTGTGCTATCCAAATAAGTTCTAAATAACCTTGGCAGTACTGGAAACTGGTGACTGCAGATGTGGGGGATACACATATGGTCGGTTAGAAACGTCTAGCATGAAACATTGGTGATGTCACTGCTGGAGGATTTCCTGGCCTCTCATTCCCCAGAGACTCACTGGAGGAAGGATGGAGCTGGCTGTGATTGACAGCACAGTCTGTTAGAAACTCCCAAACTGCTCAGTTTGTCTTTTACACAGAACTATTAGATTACCAAGCTTTATTTTGTGTACAGTAGGTACTTTATACATCTGAATTGCCTCTATACGAACATCCAGCAATGAAAGGGGTAAACTCTGGTTATTGATTTCATCCCACTTTCTCACTACCTCGTACTTACCAATTGTAGACTACATATTTGTTTTTATATTTTTAAATTTGATTTATTAAAAGTAAATTTTTTATATCTTTTAGGATCACGATTCATTTATTGGGCATAGGTCAGTTATGATTTTGATGACATTGACCATGGATGTGATTATTTACACATATCTAGGTCATCTTATGAGCTGATCTTTTTTGGATGTTCCCCCCTCTTGAAGCCCTTTTCTCAAGGTTTAAAGTATTGGAACAATTATTATCCTTTGTAACTTTTGCCTGTCCTTTTTCTCTTCTTATTCTAATGATATATATATATATATATATATATATATATATCAACAGAAAATGCCATATATATGTGATCTAACAATGTTTTTATCTATAGGGTGACAGAGCTATGTATATATATATATATATATATATATATATATATATATATATATGTGTATTTATATATATATATATGTGTGTATATATATATATATATATATATATATATATATATATATATATATATATATATATATACACACACACACACACATATATATATATATATCTCAACATAAAATGCAGAGTACCATATATATGTGATCTAACAATGTTTGTATCTTTAGACTGACAGAGGTGTGTGTGTATATATATATATATATATATATATATATATATATATATATATATATATATATCTCAACAGAAAATGCAAATGGTGCCATATATATGTGATCTAACAATGTTTTCATCTATAGGCTGACAGAGCTATCTGTTGGTTTACCTACTTTGGGCCTCATTCTATTATCGGCCGCAGCCGCTGCGGGGCCGCAAGGACCGGCCGCAAGCTATTCTGCTATTCTATTCCCTTACGGCCGTAGGCTCCGGCAGGCTTGCGGCCGGTGCCTTGCTATCTCTTGCGGCCGATCGCGCCGGAGGAAAGCCTTTGATCTAAAACGGCCGCAAGAGATTTGCAATTCAATTGCTCCGGGAAACCTCTCTGCAAGGCTAAAAACGAGCCGCAGTTACTTGCAGGAAAAAGGTCTCGCTAGCACCAATTAAGCACATAAAATAGCTCAAATAAAGCCATCCTGCACTTTGAGAAGACTATAAAGGGATTTTAGGTGTTAGAAAAAATAGCACATAATTATCCTGTACTCAAATCCGTAAAATATTTCATTTTTAATATCCGTAAAATATACATGTAAAAAGTCCAGAGTGCTTGGAGCACCTCAGACCCGCCCACGCCGCAGCCGGAAAATAAACAGTTAATTTGAACTCGGGTTTGGGCAGATGTGCAAGCTTGAGAGTGGGTTCCTTTTATTCCTCATGTCCCCCAATATGATCCCTAGCATTTACAGAGCTGTACAGTGCAGGCTTGAATTTATTTTTGAGTTTTTATATTTCACAGTTTACGGCCGGTTCCAAGATATGCGGCCGGCCGTAAAAGGAGATCCTTGCGGGGCCGTATAATAGAATCGCGAGTTAACTGAACCCTCGCAAGGAATCGCAGCCTTACGGCCGATTTACGGCCGATAATAGAATGAGGCCCTTTATGTTTATGGTAGTAAATGTGTTCATCTACCTTAAGTGAAAAGAGCAAACAATCTGGAAAGTCATCTCCATTCTGATTGGCTAGAGCCGAGCCCCATAGGACTGAAAGCAATGTAAACAGGAAATCTTCAAAATAAGATAACTGCTAAAAAAAAGCTTCAATTTCAAAAATTAAAAAACAATTTCCACATCTCTTAAGAGATCTAAAAAATACTAAATGGCAATCTCCACAATATTTCTGGCCTATTAAAGGGCAACTATATAATAAATAAATATATTTAAAAAAAAAAAAAAAATGTGTGACTAACAATTAGGAATGAAAATGTTTTAAAGCTAGTTTTTAATTAAAAAATAAAAAAAAACATTTTCATGACTTGGATGGTTGATGGAAATTGCCACCCTACTTTACTGGTAGAGGGCCTTTTTTTATTTATATCGGGGCAGGGGTTGCAGTTTATATTTGACTGCCTGCTTCTGAGCATGTGGAGGGAGAAGGAAGAGTTGTCAAATTCTAAAACATCCAGGGATATCAAACTGTCCTCTTGCTACTGCGATATGTCCCACTGATAAGCACTCCACTTGGGCTCCATGTAAGTGTTGAAGCAAGACAAGATCGGACATTTTCTATGCAAAAATGTATATTTTCCCTGAAAGTGCTTTTATGCTCATGGCTTATACAGTTGCTAATATAGTAGGCTTGTTACATACTTCACAAATGAGACATTTTCCCCAAACTACAGTGGTTCTTTGATATAACCAATGTGAGTATGTGTGTTTTATACTGGGTTTGCAGATCACCTAGTAATTCCATGCAAATCCTAGTTCCCTGTGAGTCTGTGATTGATCCACTGCCAGGGAAAGGGCCATACTGATAAAAACACAGCCTAAAATTAGATTTTGACAGCAGAGAGGAATAACTTGGCCCATCTATGCTATAAAAGCCTTTTTAAAACCTCATGCCTTACTTGGTCCTTATGCTAGGTTTAGTGGAGCCATATGGCTGCCCAAGCATATCTGAACTATATGTCTCAGGACACAGCTATGCTTTCTTATGAACTTTAAATAACATACACACTGCAAAAGTTGTATTCCATAAAAAAAAAATAAGCTGAAATTTGTAAAACAAAAACTAACACAAATATAGCTTTATAGAAGTATATTTTCTCTCCTTTTATGAAGTCGCTGTTTAGGAATCCATTTTGTGTGTGAGGATGTGTGTTTTTGGATGGGAAAGGAAGAGAGCCATTGTTAAGATAACTGGATATGATTCAACTTTAAACTTCCCTCACGGGCCCAGAAGCAGACAACTTGCATCAGGAAATGCAATCATATCTCTCCAGTAATGTAATTACCACACACACACCAAAGTCCACCAGTGTGTCATGGGATCCACTTGGACCCAGCAAAGGCATCAACATTTTTTTTCTTATTAAAATCTAGGGACCTAGGCCCTCATTCAATTGCAATTTGGCCAATTGAATAGGGGTCTAAATAAGCACATAACATATATTTTTTGAAAGAAGTTTTTAGTTAGTAAACATCTATCCAAAAACAAGGTTTTGACTAACTAAAAACTTATTTGAAAAAAATATGTTATGTGCTTATTTAGAGCACTATTCAATTGGCCAAATTGCAATTGAATGAGGGCCCTAGTCTATTATGAATCCATTTCCCGTCAGAACAGTGGGGTTGAGCTCTGTGCCACAGCACAACCTGGTGGTGGAAAAATGTACGGCAGGCAAAGAATTATTCCATCCTCCGACGTGGTGCAACTGGAATGGCGCTGAGTTAACAGCAAGGCCATCGCTATGTTCTGCGCAGGCACTCAGCCCCCCAGGGCCTCGGGTGCGCCTCTCATAGATCAAGGCCTCTTCTGTCAGCGCACCAAAAGAGCCAGATCGGAGGATGAAATAGTTATATGGCTGAAGTAAACTTGTTACACCACCGGGTGGTGCTGTGGTGCAGAGTTCAACCCCAGTCTGGGAAACGGATTCATGATAGAAATGGACCAAATCTAGCTGTGACTTCTTTTCCTACCTAATTATGCTCTTAGTTATATTTTCATAAGCTAAACGACTCTACAATGAAAAACGACATATATGTTTGAGAAATATGACGCATATATAGGCATGAAAGATGAACGCTAGGTTGTAACTAGAAAAAATGTGACATCTCTACTGGTTCCTTGAGGTTTCCATGATATGTTGATGAAGGCTGTTTGTTTCAGAGGGGCGTTTACATTTCTGCAGGAGCAAAGCTTGCATTTATAAATGATAAATTCTAAAAGCTCCAGTTATATAATAAAATGCATTATTGAATGCAGTTTAATAAAAAAAAAATCTTATGCTTTCTACCGAACTATTCTTTAGAATGCCATTCATAAGCCTACTAAAGTGACCCTTTAGCAACTGGTGTTTAACAAATATTACTAAATCTTTGAATATTCAGGTGACTAAAGTCACCTTTCATCTAATGCATACAAGTAAAATGCAGGTTCCACAACATGTTATGCAGCGGACATAAAATGGTTTAAAGTAAATTATTATTTTTGGTGAAAATTACATTGCATTACTAATCCGGTGTTTTGTATACGGTTTCCTGTGTAAGTGGGACCAGCAAATCTCAATAGAGTGTCCATAGCACCAGAAGAAGTGGTTTTAAATCAATGTCCTTAAGTGGTGCACAATCTTCTTCCCAGCATGGAGTCTCTGCTTGACTAACCTGTGAAATATCAAAGTAATTATTCCTTTAACTTCATCAATGCGTTTTTTTTTTTTTTAACAAAGATTGGGTTTATGTATTTACAAATTCCTTGGTTACAATCTTATAATGCATACTTAGTCAGACCAGTTTTTAGTAAGGTATTCCTTGTTCCCTTTTGGTAGAAATGACAGCCCTGACACAAAAGAGTTAATGCACCAGCTGCAATGGCTTCAGGAACCAGATGGATACTAAGCCCAAGATTCCTCCTGAAGAAATAGATTCTACATAGCTGAACAGTATTGAAAACGAATTACCAAGTGATCGGATCACCATACTAAGTAAAAGCAGCACTGTGATTACCAATAGCCAGATAACATGCTGATGGTTAGCTCTCCTCTGGTACGGAAGTGCAAGTCATGGTGCATACCCAAGATGAAACATGTTAGCCTTGTGCCAAGTCACATCTCTCTCATCTACTGTACCTGACACAAGTTTATTTTACGGATTGCTAAAGGGCCTACGTAATACTTTTTCTTTATTGTATCTAAAATGGATATTTGTTAATGGGTCACAATGTTTTTTGTTTTTTTCAAAATGAAGGTATCAGTCAGTGAGCAATAATAACTATACGAGACATACTTATCTGCCAAGGTGATCTACAGGCTCAAGTATGCTCTGCACATTTCCTATTGATTTCAAAGAAGTATAAACAGATTCTACTTAATATTTTTTCATGCAAACAAGTTTTGTAATGTTTAAAGTATGATGTTTTAAGTGCATTAAAATAAAATTAACCCTCTGTTCACATATTAAGTTTGGAGCCTAGAAATGCCACAGCCTGAAGATGGGCAAAACCCTAAATGAGCGTACCCACTAAACAAACGATTCTATATAGAAGTAGAGTAATCTGCTGGAAAGAACAAACTTCCTAAGTAACAACTTTGGACATACAAAATATATATTTATATTGGAGTCAATATTATTATTATCTTTATTTATATCGCGCCACCATATTCCGTAGCGTTGTACAGGGGTTTAGTACATGGCAAAAAACAAACTTAACACCTTATAAAGAATGGAGGGCCCTGTTTTTTGAGCTTATAATCAAATGTACATAGTGCTCGTTTCCAAGGCACGGACACAATATTGAAAACTCACAAACTTACAATCTGAGGGATAAGTCAATATGCTTACTTGAAAGGAATACTGATGATTGAAGAAAGCTAACATTCAAAGCTGATGCTCCTACTGACTAACTCGGATTAGGAAAAATAAAGAAACCAGAAGGAAGTCCTTGATTTGAATCAAAAGCAGTTTGACCCCTACACAAGCCAGTGTATTTGCTATATTCAGACAGGGGAATATCAATTACCTTTTGAAATAACACTTGCCTCGCCAATAAATCCTGGCCTACTGTTCCATGAGAGTTGTTTTGGGAAGCAGACATTTAAAGCACGACTGTGGTCTACGTTTTCACTCTGATCTTTTAAAGAACTAAACAAAATGGACAAAATGTTTTAGGAAGCTGAAAATGTTAACTTTCATCTGTAATTCTTTTTCTTCAGAGTTTTACTTTGTTTTCTTGACTGTTGCAGTTTGTTACATTTTGTACTTCCATTCACTCCTGCTAAGAGCACGGACGGTTGTATCTGGCACACTACAATTGTGCAGATCGGAATCTCCTCTCCATTTAAAGTCTCCTTCCACCTCAGGAAGTAGAGCAGCAGAAAACAAAATGGTAGATTGAACAGAATTTTGTGTGATGCGGTTTAAAACGCTAAACATGCCTTTAAAAAAAAAACAACTTTAAAATGATTAGCAACATATTTCAATATAACAAAAGAGAGTTGAGTTGTCACGCAGGCTTACAAAAATCCAACTTTAAACGCCCGAACCACGTAACGGCAAAGACCAGAAAAACACAACAAATATGCCTAAAATTAACTTGCACACACAGCACAGGGGGAGAGCCAGGGAGCCTGTGAGTGAGGCTGCAAGTTCATTTGAGGCATATTTGGCGTTTTTTTCACACACAAAAAAAAATGGTTGCCGAAAAACCGCAAACATGACGAAAACAAAGCCGAAGGGCGTAAAACTACCCCGAAGGACGCAGAACTAGCCCAAAGGATGTTCAAAGTACTCAGAGGACCGATTGCCACGCATTGTGTGGCAAACACCATTGCCAGGCTTACTATATTACTCCTGTCATTTTTGACTGACAATTTCCTAGTAATATATATTTTCATACATTGAAACAATCATCAACCACAGGGTACGAGGGCCAAATGAGCTTATATATAGATAAAATTATAATCTGCCCTAAAGGAGGACATGACATGTATGCTGTAAATATTATAATTCCAAATGAAAAAAAGTTAAAAATAGAATGTAAATCTGGTTATGATGAAATAGCTATAGCTCCTCCAATCATTTGCATTTGTAGGACATCTTGAGGGTATAGTGAGGGTATAGTGACCTCATGTTTATGTTATACATAATCTCCTGAGAATCCTTCCATAGTAACACTATGCCTACCATAGTTCTAATTAGCCAATCACAAACATATTAATGTACTTTCATATGTACAAGATGATAAAGTATTGCATAAATGTCAATGTATATTTTCCTTAGCAATTTTACACTGATAATAAATTAGTTTTGAGTCCCACAACCCCTTTCTTCTGTAGTTAACAAATAATGCAACACATAACAATGCACATAATTTTTAAACCCTTTATTAATTTTTTTTTCACACATTTTAATTTTCATACAATCCTCCCCTGTGAGGCATAAGGTATAAAATTTGTACACTCACATAAACATTTTGGTGGAATTTTCCCCTGCTGAGTTTTAAATAGGCTCTAAACATCTAGATGTTCTGCTTTAATGTACTGCTGGTAATACACACACACAGAGCCAGATAGTGAAGCTTACACTTACTATCCTTAATGGTAAGTACAGTCAATATGTGAACACTCTTCAAGGGGTCAATTTAACCTTCAAGACTAACTGACAAGGTATATCTTTCTGCCTTTTGATCTGTTACAAACGGATAGACTTGAAAATTATCTTCCAACTGTTCTATGCCAGATGTGGCATCCTTTCATAAACAGAAGAAAAACAGTTGTTGGTCCTTAATTCACATATATGGACTTGCTTTTGTCGCTGGCTAAAGACCAGGGTCTTGTATGTGAAAGTGCACATTTGGGAGACGCAGGTTATGCTGAACATCTGTCACGGCTAGCCATGGTTTCAACTGTAGTATGGCGTGCATATGTCACTGCTGGCCATGGAGCAATCAATAACTGCTGGCACTGGGGTCCAGGCCACATGAATGGCTTTAGTCATTTCTGGCCCTAGACCAAAGTGCTGTATGAGGGTCATCAGTCAATGCTGGCCCTAGACCCCAGTGCCATATGAATAGCTTCAGTCACTAGTAGCCTTAGACCCCAGTGCTGTATAAACAGGTCAAATCATTACTGGATCCCAGCCCTGTTTTGTGATAGGATGATCACTGTTGCTCCTTGGCTGCCTTTTTTGCTTGGCGGAGATGTTTTT
Organism: Discoglossus pictus; assembly: GCA_027410445.1. Taxonomy (NCBI): domain Eukaryota; kingdom Metazoa; phylum Chordata; class Amphibia; order Anura; family Alytidae; genus Discoglossus; species Discoglossus pictus. The sequence goes on from CM050163.1 coordinate 286,969,169, forward strand.
TCCTCAGCTTCCTGCGCACCTGAGCGTCTCGTTTCTGCTGCATGGTCTCCTGGATGTGATCCTTAAATTTCTTCTTCTGCTTCTTTATTTTTTCTAGCTCTGCTTTTCTCTTTGCCTCCAAGTCAGGATCCTAAAAAACAAACAAAACTGTTGATATGGCAGCACTTGAGCTACTGGCCATCATGAGGTGAAGACACATGTACAACAAACATGTTGTAGTGATCAATACACTACAGATAAACAAATGTACCTTCCCCTCCAATATAAGCTGCTTCCTCTTGTTTATTTCCTTCTTCTCATCAAAGTCTGTGCATTCCAATTTCTACAAGACAAGACACCGTGCATTTTACTTTCCCGTCAGTGTAGCCTCTGCTTACACATCCAACAGCTCATCACTGCTACAAAACTCTACTAGTGACTTAGCACCAACGTGTATACTTACAATTTCACATTCCCTCCGAGTCACATTGACCTGGGTGAGGATTTTCAATACTTCACTCTCCTTCACAGCATACTCCTCAAGTTTCATATCTGCAGACAGAGTGTGTGTAAATCCATATAGCACTATACATATTTTAGTCAGGGGAGTGCATCGAAAACATAAATACCTCTTTACCCCCTTTTTTTACCCCACAAAGTAATGGGAAACGTATAAACTAATCTTTAATTAAACATGTAGAGGAAAACCGAGACCAAGACTAATGAGGAACAAGACAAACACATGAACAGAGGGAATGAATAGGATGGTTTGAATGACTGATACAAACTGTAATCACAGGATAGTCTCTGCTCCCCGTGACTCACTGTGTACTGTGCACATGCAATAAACATATTACTATGACCATGACTAAATGTAGGGATACATTATATGGTCTAGCTAAGGCCAGAAGTAAATCATAAACAACTACTCACTGATCTGCTCCTCCACGGCATGCACAAGATGGATGTCATACTGTGTCACCAGTGTTATTGCCATCCCATGACGTCCTTAAATGCAAAAGAAAAACATACAACTTATCAAAATCCAGTGACTGCTAAATTTTGTCTATTCTATGAACAAAATCATTGTTTTGTTCTCCTGCTGCCAGAGTATCATATCAGAGCTTTACCTGCTCGAGCTGTGCGTCCCACTCTATGGATGTAAATCTTGGGCAAACCAGGGGTATTGTGGTTGATCACAACTTGGACTGTGGGTATGTCCAGTCCCCTGGAGGAGAAATAAAAGTCTGAATGTGTGCCCCACACAGGTCATACAATAAAGCAGATCCAGCACATATAGAAGAAAAGAGGAAGAATGTATGGGGAAAAGTCATATGTTCCATTTATCCTCACACAGAAAAGATACCATCCCTATCCAGTCTATTTAATAGACAGTGACAGAAAACACATTTGTTTCCGAGCTGGTCACCCTTCTGCAGAACAGTGACAGAATTCCCAAGTTAAACATGTTGCTCCCGTGTTTGATGCAACAGGTATTAGGTTTAATTATATGACAAATAGAATGCAAAGGGTCAATTGGGCTCTGAGGTTGGAGAAGCAGGTCCCATTTATCACTGACCATTTCTGATGATACATTTCAAAACTAGGTGTTATGATGTGAGTGACATTAATCATACTGGAACTGGAAGGGTTTGCACTATACAATCATTTCCTTATGCAAAAGCTATCCGAGTGTTCTCACCTGGCTGCCACATCTGTTGCGATGAGAATCTTGAAGATGCTGGATTTGAACTTGGCCAGAGCAGCGAATCTCTGCTTCTGCAGGGATGGCACAGAGATACTTAAATACATTCCATGTTGTAGACAGATGATGTCTTGTAAGGCACAGAATGACTTCTCTCATGACTAGTCTGCTACAGCAATCACTTTACCTGTTTCATCATGGAATGCAGCGCAACTGATGGGAAGCTGAACTCACGCAGCATCATGTTTAAGAGTTGACAGTTCCTGAAAGGTAAACCCTTGTTTAGGAATAAATCCACGTCACTAACTAGAATTCACAAAACAGACTGCTCTAAATTGCCCAAAAAACTCCATCACAGATATATTTATAATAATTATTTTCCTTCAGTACATACATAATAAATGCACACTCAATTCTTTATTCCAAACTATAGTGAGCATTCATACAAATATCTCCCCTTCCTTATTTCATGCTACAATATCCGCTCCTTCAGTACTGCACGCACTAGAGCAACCCTCACTCATCTCAGTAGCCCTTACTTGCAGGTGCTGGTGAAGATCATAATGGACCAGTCCTCATGTTCATCCTGGAACTTCTGGATCAGATGCACCAGATAGGCGTCCTTCACCTTCTCTGGTACCAGTATATACCTCTGGTCTAACTGCTCCACTGTCCGAACTCTATGGAAACAAAGAAATTGAAGCTAGCAGTCACTACAACTCAAGTCTAAAACAATGCGAGAGGTAAACCAATTATCACAAAAATGTCTAGTTAAGTCAGTTAAGAAAACACAATTAATAAGCTCTCCTTGGCAGTAACCCTTTATATGTAGGAAAAAAACTGTCAAAACCCAAAGGTGTCATTATAAAGGGTTCATGTTTAGTGGGGCTGAGGAAGAACGTGATGTGTTTTGAGCCTAATTTGCTTGCCACTACCCAAAATCTTTAGCAACATTAGAACTACTGTTTACCTGGGAAAAAATAGGTCTTCTGATCTGCTTTAAACATGCAAATGTACTTTGAATGGTCTTTTATTACCTCCTTTCTACCTCCCGCAAGTTTACGGAGAATGTTTTTTTTAGCTCCTTCTTACTACCCACTGCAAGTGTACAGAGAATGGTCTTATTTCCTCCTTTCTACATATTCAGTGTTTGGTCAATGAAATGTGAGGAAGTACCACATTAGTGAGGTGATACAATCATGGTACGTTCCCCGATTTAGGCGGATATGACAATTAACTCTCCAATCATGATACGTTCCTAAATAACTATGATTTTAGGTTTGTAGTTCATGGGACATCATTATCCATGTGCTTACTCCGAGGTGGACTCCCAGAAGAAGGGCTTGTTCATGGCGATGGATTTGAGTTCTTGAAGGGTATCTGTCAGGGTGGCGCTGAACAGGAGTGTCTGACGCTTTGCTGGAACCGCTTCCAGGATCACTTGCAGGTCCTTAGTGAAGTCTGTGCAGCCCTGCTCCAGGAGCCGGTCAGCCTCGTCCAGGACCTGTGGGTATACACACACACTACTCAGAACCAGCCCTGATTTCACCTCTCACAGCTACGAAATGACAGGATTGGGATAAAGTAAGAAAGAAAGGAGTCTCAATGCAAAAACAAAATTAACTATTATACATTAAAGATGAAACAAATATTGTGAATAAGTGCCAACAATCATGTTATGGTTAAGTCTTGCCACAAGTAAATTATTTATTTATTAAATATGACAAAATTATTTTACAGCTATTTTATGTTGGTTAAAACAAATTTCTCTACAGCTTTTTACCTCACAATATCTTGCTGCAATCTAGAGCCCTCTCCCCTATACTAGTCAGTCAGTAGCTGCACCAGCAGAGTTATGTATATTACATGCATAGTGTTTGGTGGAGGCGTGAGTGTGTCTACCATCAGCAATAATGCACCACAATGCTAGGAGCACTGCTATTCTGTCTATCACATTGCTGAGCACAAATGCGTAAAGTTTTCAGGAGAAGCCTCCATTGAAGTTATTGGGCATTTTATGCAGAAAACAAATGTACTCACATCAATGTGATCTAGGTCTAACTGTGCAGGCATAACAGATAGACCAGACCAAGTGCTTTCATCCAGTTAGAGGAGAGGTACTTCTGTTAAATACAAAATATCAAATTGCTAGCTCTTAGGGTAACGAGAATTTAATAAAAACTGTTGTACGGTAGGTTTCTATATGGTTGGTGCGGAGACTGTTTTGCCACAGCTGAGTAGCAGCCAAGGGTCATACATTAACCAAAACTAATTACAAGGCAGGCAAAGGGAGGAGAGAGCGTCTCAATGTGATGGCTCATATTACGCAAGTTCATATCTGAAACTATCACACAATCCAGAATTTTTAATGTTGTGCATTATTGTTAAAAACTTGTTATAATACTGAAGTTTTCTATTGGTTGTAAGAGCCAAACTTGTCCCATAGTCATATTATGGTATATATTTTCAACAGTTATAGCCATCCCAGGGTTTCAATAATAATGTGATGTTCCAAACTTCAATTTTGTCTGAGTTTCTAAAATGTATCTGGTGAGCACTGAGAATCAGAAAACATTTCATTCTAGATAAAGATGTTCTGACACCTGAAGCTGCTGACCCATAGTTGTCTTTTCTGATCATCTATGCCACCCATTTCTTACCAAGAACCGGATCTTCTTGATGCTGAAGGTGTTGGAACTCCTGATATGATCTGCCAGTCGGCCTGGGGTGGCTATCACAATATGTGGCTTTCTAGAGAGCTCCAAAGCCTGAGCGATCATATCTATGTACGGAACAAAATGGTACCTGCTTAGTTAAAGGACCAAGTTACATGAACAAGGAGTAAAAACTCGGAGCAAAGCGTACAAATGTCAAGGGCTTACTTCCTTTGGAGACTAAGGTGTACTAATGACATTGACATATTTAAGGCTCAGTAGGTCTTAGAACCAATATGTACTAATGACAACGACCGACTCCAGTCATGCTACGCACCCATTCCTCCGACTACTATGCAGTCCTTCAACCCCAGTGGTTTTCCCAGAACTCGGAACTGCTCAGCAATCTGATATGCCAGTTCTCTGAAAGACAAACAACATACAAACATATCAGACAAGTGCCTTCTTAGAGATATTTATATCATTGAAAACTAGCGCAGAACACAAACACTTTAATTGTAAATACAGGTTTTGGGGTTTTTTTGCATACAAGGTCTAGTTGGTCTCTTTAAGGTATAAAAGACAACTAAATAGGTAATCTACTCCTACAAGTGCAGGAGAGGAGTCACAATAAGGCACAAGCAACACTATATGAGAGACCCGTTTGAAGTAGTGGTGAGTTTATGTTTCTAAAATTATATAGGCAATTTATTTTTCTGTACAAAACTGTCACATAGTGCCAAAGACCTATGTATGAGAAAAGCAATCACAAGATTATCTTATTGGCTCTTATCTGCTGTCAAAACCAATGTTTCTAGATCAGATAATATTACCTGCACCCATAGTCTTTCTATCCATTTTTTGATTGAAGTTTTATGGACCTTTTATTATACTCATTAACAGATTGTGGTAGCTTTAGATCAGAAAGTTAGACATTACGTCTGGTTATACATGAGGACCCACAGATGAGGGGACCTTTTAAAGAAAAAAAAAATACCAGTGTAAAATAAATCTATATTTTGAAATAAATCTATTAATCTGCTATTTTGATATTGATTACTTAATACGAATTATGAAATCATTCCAGGAGATAGTCAAGTCTCCCGCCTTCAAAAAACAAGAACTATAATTTAGAAGAAAAAAAACTTCACATTTGTAAAGTATTTAACAAAGCACCAAAATTATCCGCTGTGTACATAATGTGCAAAAAGTGTATTTCAGCAATTACTGCTACCTTTGGGGTTCGAGAGGTATTTGTTCTATCAGAGTTTTTAGAATTTGACACCTGCTCTCGTCCCTCATACAAGCTCAGAAGCAGACGGTTTTAATTTTACTGTAAAACTGCAAGACCTGATCTGGCAGAGATATAAACAGCCCTCTCAAACATGCACCTTCAAGGAAACAATATCTTCTCTAGAGACCAGTATGGAAATATATTTTGTTTTCAAATTAAAAACTAGATTTAAACCATTTGTCCGAACTACGCATGCTCTTAGACTCAAATTTAACATGTTTTTCATCATACCGTGGACTTTTAATGTTCGAATTCTTCTTACTTTTCAGAAAAACATAAATTCTTCCTCTACATATTTTTTTGAGTTTTATATGAAACTAGCGACTTGCCCATCAAAAATGACGGCAATAAAATTTGAAGCTTGGCAATGCCTTTCTCGCTCATTGCAGCCCCCGTCAAACCCTTAAATTTCGGCCCTCGAGATGAGCCATCGCTGCTCATATCGCATGCGTAACCCGTAACTTTAAACATTTCGACAACTATATATGAGATATGTAAAATTTGAAATTTGAACATCTAAAACAAGTTAAAAAAAAAAACTTGTTTCCTGCTCGAAACTTGGGCAGGGACATGCCAATGTGCCCATAAAGGCTTCGCTCTTGCAATCCAATACGATTTTAAACATGGCTTTCTTTAAGCGTATGCATGATGCATTACACAGCTTCAAGGAAAGCCCAAGATGGATTAAGTACAAGCCAGGAAGCCTACCAACGTACCAGCTGTTTCGAGGTTACTGCCTTTCATCAACGTGGGGCCGCTTCCCAGCTTGCGCATTAGATTTTCTGAGTAGTTAGTTCACCACAACAGCCATTTAATTTATGATGGGCAAAAGAGCGATAGAAGCCCTCCACCATACAGTAAATAGATAGCACATTTGTGTGTGTTTATCCCTGATACTGCTTTTTTTTTTTTTCTTTAAGGAAGGAAAGTGAGGAAAACAAAAGAAACACATTTTTTCTTGCATGAATTCTAAATACAGCATGTCTTTTATGCCAGAGAGAGGAAGGATTGTATGTTCAGTGTGTTTTCTATACAGTTCAAGGCTGTCTCAGCTCTGGAAACTGGTACACAGTGAAAGAAGGAAGTACATGGATTCAACAGCATACAGCTAGGAAACTGGATGCAGATAAAGAATGAAAAAAACAGTGCAATGTAGAATTCCCACCAAGGAGTGTTTCCGTGTGTGCCAAAGTGTGAGTATTAGAGAGACTACATGAGGGTACATCCCAGGAGTATGTGTATATCACTATGTGTTCCACAATGTACCTTTGGAAACCTCAGCAAAAATAGCAGCCTTTACTTTAGTACCCATTATATGCATTACTGGATGTTTCTGTTACTGTCTATTACCCCTCATTTATATTTATCAGTACTGGCAAGCAAGATGAAGCCTTTAAATGGAAATAATGTCACATAGAGGTGAGGAGCACCGTTTATTAGTTGGACAATGTGCTATACTGGTGTGTGGGAGGGGAGCAGACTGTATAAATTGAAGAAGAAGAAGAAGAAAAAAAAAAAAAAAAAAAAAGACACAGATATAAGTAATTTCTGACCATTACAGAAATTAAAGGACCATTGCAGTTCAAGAAACCAAAAAAAAAAAAATATATATAATTGTTAAGTTCATACCAAACTAACATTATTACCAGATGTGTAAGCCATGAACATAAAACATCTTTTGAGAAAATATGAATTTTAGAGGTACAGGAATCCATTTTGTGGTTGTTACATCACGTGTTTGTTCCTTACTTAATGTTATAATAGTTAAGATAACTAGTTTAATTAGTTCTAGTAATTATTTCAAAAGCACTTCAAGAGCAGTCACTTAATACAGGGTCGAGGAACACTATTATGACTTTTGGTGTTAACAGCAATAGCCAATGACATACAGCACTTATGGTGGGTACATAAAATGACATGTAGGCATTCTGCAAACAGATTAACCATCACACATATTGGTAAAATGTGTAATTTAAACAACTTTGAACAGGGGGTGATCATTTCAGGCCAAGGGTTCAGTATTTCTGAAACAGAGCAGTTTGTAAACTGTCCGCGTGCTGCTGTGGTTAAAGTGTACCGTGACTGGACAGAAGGCACCATCGTTGAAACGGCAGAACACCCCGTGCCATTGATGTCAGGGGTGGACGTTGGTGTGGGAGGGCCAATCAACACAATACAGTTGAGCAACTCACCGTCCAAACGAACTAGGAGTCTACCAGACGTGTGGGGTCTCATATCAGGACAATGCAACATAACATATGGCCAGAATTGTCCTGGAGTGGTTGGAGGAGCACGACAAAGATTTCCAAGTATTCCCTGGCCTCGAACCCCCATGAGCACCTGTGGGACCACCTTGATCGCCATGTTATCCGTATATATCCTCCACACGCACTCTTCAGCAGCTCTCGGATTCACTGCAGTCTCCATGGCTCCAGGTACCCCTTCCAACATCTTACTGACTCGCTACCATCTGTCTAGCTGCTGTCCTTGCGGCACATTGAGGTTATTCGAGCTATTAGCTAGTGGTCATAACATTGTGACGCGAAGGTGTCCTTAATACAAAATCAATAAAACGGCTGCAGAGAACATGTAAAGTAAAATAGAGTCTGTAACTGTTACACACATACATATAAAACTGATGAATTTCCTATTAACCCTAATGAAAGCACTGATATAAAAGATTTTAGCATTTCAATAGATGTTTCCGAGTTACTTGCAGATTAAAAAAAACTTTCAGCCACTTACATTAGCAGATAAACAGAAACAATAATGACAACTCCAAACAGTATAATTACATATCGTTCTTGAAAATAAAATCATCTCACTTTCAGATGCATTTTTTTTTTTTTAAGGGGAGAGTGCCGATACAAGCATTTTACCACTTCTATTTGCCAGTAAGAGGCAGGTACTTGTGACGAACCTATAATATCTCAAGGAGCTATTAAGAATGATGACTATCTATTATGTGTACAATGAATATGTGCATTAAAAATAACAATCATTTGAATAGGAAATGATTACATGCATTAATGCAATATGTTTCCACTATATGCATTCAGGAGTTGAATGCTTAACACCGCTTTTCTCTGAGCAAATATAGAGTCGTTTTTATGATATGAAGATCTATTTTACTTGACTTCTGTATCAAGTCTGTATCAAAATGCACAATACTAGCAGCTGTGTAAGCCATGGACATAAAAATCTTTTAGGAAAATATAATTTTCTGAAGGCTCTATTTATGGTTGTTATAGTTTTGAGTCACACTCTGACAAATAAATAATTTCATTGTACAGTGGTCTCATATGTTATGGCAGTTCTGTGAGCCAGATACTGCCTTTCTAGTTTTATTGACTAGAAAAGAAAAAAGCACATAAATTATTACAGAGGGGGAAACATGTATACGAAATCTAGAGCACTGCTACTCTTTTTGCTCATCACCTTATGGGCGATAGGGGACTCCAGACGTGGACTCCTTGCTCACTAAGCCTTAGGGAGTTCAGCTGCACCTCACGCCCATAAAGGCCGAAATGTACGTCTGGGGTTTGCTATTTCTCCTGTTCAGGGTAGAATTGCCTGTTTTTTTTAGGACTGGGTCACTCTAGTGAGTGGGACCAGACTGATATACTACAGGAGATTTCTCCCTGTGAAGGGCACAAGTTAGCTAAAAGAGGTTGCTCTCTGAGTAGGTAACCAGACATATAGGAGAAACCTACTCAGGTGTTGCTCATTCTCAGATGAGCACCACTGACTCTTTTTACGAAATTTAGAAGCTAGTCAGAGTACTGAGCAAGTTGTATGTATAATTTGCACAGACACCACACCATCTATATTCTCTACGCTTGAAAGTTGATGCTATACCAGTGAAAAGGTTAAAACTAACTCTTCCTCATGCTGATGACAGTTCAGTATAGTTCAATATTATTAAATTGTATTGTTAATAAATTTATATTTCCATTATTAGTATTGTTTCTTATTAATAATAATTATTATTATTAATATGCAGTAAAGCTATTTATAAAGGTATGCAAAAGCACAGTGCATTATGTAAATCAATGCAGGAATGTTACCAGCATAATATAGAGTAAGGAAATGTGTTCGTGAATAGTATTTGTAAATCTTACATCTGAAGGGATTCACCACCTTTAAAGGTTGGAGAATTGTATTTTAAAACGTAAATCCACATTGTGCAACATGCGATTAGTAGGCCTTTATTGCGGACACTATCTCTTGCTAATGTGAGAGCATCGCCAATAGCGAATTACACCGTTATGGCTTTGAATCCATTGTCTTCAGTGCAAGTCATACGCAAAACAAATTCTGGGCAAGCTCAGAGCTCATGGAGTAATTTATTTAATCAGTGTAGTAATTTCCTGGAGTCTGAGAATACCCAGTCTTTAATTTTCCCTTGACTTACACTGGAAATAATAGATTCAGAGCCGATGGGGTAACCAGGTATTATTGGTAATGATCTCCATTAGCAAGAGATATAGAGTGTCAGCCAGTTAAAGTAACAATGGAGAAATAATTAAAGAGGAAATCATCTCCATTGTAGATGTTTATCAAGATATGAAGAAAAAATTACCAAGCTATCTGCATGCTGAAGTTTACCAGCAACTTAAAGGGATAGCGAAGTTTGCTGGTTTAATACATTTCTGCACTCTGTCGGCAAAAAGCAGCCTGTGTGTGTGTGTGTGTGTGTGTGCAGCACATCTCATGAAACATTTTATTTTTATTAATATCTAAAAATCCCTCTAATTATTATGTTGACACCCCCAGGCGGTGTCTAAACAACTTCCTGATCCCCACCCAATCAACATGCAGGATCCGGGGAGCAATATTATCCCACTATTTACCTGCTCTTGCTTGCTCAGCCAATAGTAGAGCAGTGTTGTCAGCCTCCCAGTCACTGCTGGGATATGACTCATCCCTGCTTCTTGTCTATGCGGTGAGCTGTTGCCATAGCAACTAACAGTGCCATGTCTCAAATCTTTCATCTAATCGGATTGCCAGATTGACCAAAACAAAATGATGGAGGGGGTGTTAACCTTAATTTTAACCTGTCAGAAATTACAATAGATGTTGCTAACTTCAAGGTAAATGTTTATTTTGGTATTTTTTCCATGCAAAATTGTTTCCATACATTATTAATTATCCTCTGATGCATTCATAATCCAGGAAAATTACATATCCCTTTAAGGAATTGTGTGTTTGCATTGTTCAGTCGTGTCTGACTGTCCATGACCTCAAGGACCATAACACACCATGCTGAGCCACTAGGTATCCATGGCAAAGATACAGGAGTGGGTTGCCAGTTCCTTCTCCAGTGGGCCACAGCATACAGCTCCTGGTATTCCTAAGTGGTCTCCCAAGTACGGACCAGGCCCAACACTGCTTGGCTTCAGGATGGTGTGACCTGTTGACTCCCTGACTGGAATCAAACCCAGGTTGCAGCAGTGAAAGCACCGAATCCCAACCACTAGACCACCAGGGAACCCAACTGAAGGAATAGCCAAGTATTTATTCTTCCCATTAAGGACCAAACTGACTGCTTTGTAACCCAGTAGTCTATTTCTTACATTTGTGAGTACAATTTGACATGTAGTTTTGAAATAAAATCCTTATTCTGTAAAAAATAATCTCACAATTTAGTGAATAGTCTAACACAGGGATTTGCAAGGTCCCATCTTAGTAAATATAGCTCTGTGCTCCCTAGCACTGTAATCACAGTCTCTTATGGTATGCTCTTGACTAGAGAAGACTATGAAATTGATAACCATGGATTGCAAAGAGGTGGAGTGTATTACAGCAAGTATCCATGTCTGAACTATATAATGAAGGAAACGGCCTTAGTACAACTGTTATCCTGGTATGTGACAATAGGCACAGGGGCTATCATTTTAAATCAAAGCTGGACAAATCCTGGGAGCCATAGCGCCTAAAACATTACACACACACACATACATACATATTACACACTGTTTTTCTCTCAATTCTGAGCTGGAAACAGTTTTTTTTTTATTTTTCTTGCTCTAGACATTCAAATGTGAACACAGATGTACTATTTATTTACTGTACTACTGTACGGTGGAGGGCTTCTATCGCTCTTTTGCCCACCATATTATAAATGATTGTTGTGGTGAACTACCTACTCATAAGATTCACAACACAAGCGGAGATCCCGCTCCATGCTGATGATAGCCAGTAAGCTTGAAACAGCTGTACATTGATAGTATTCCCAGCATGTGTATAATCCATACTGAGCTTTGCTCAAAGCTTTCTAATACAGCAGGCATAAGCTGAAAGGAAGCTATGTTTAAAAAGGTAATGGAATACAGTAGCAAAGCCTTTGTGGGCACATATGCATGGTGCTGCTCAGCTTCCCAGAATGCATTGTAATAATTGTTTTTCTTGGAATTCTGAGCTGGAAGCAGGTTTTTTTTACTTGTTTTAGTCATTCAAATGTGAACACAAATGTACTATTTATTTCCGACAGTGTGTATATGTTTTGTATATTTGTCTAGTAAGGGGTCAGAATGTGCCAATGTTAACCCACCAAACTGCACTTACCTGGTTGGTGTGATCACCAGGCAAAATATCCCAAAGGGATCCTCTGACAGTTTCTGGAGAATGGGCAGGACAAACGCTGCAGTCTTTCCACTACCGGTTTTGGCACAGCCCATGCAGTCTCGACCTAAAAAGGACAGAGCAATGGTGAGCCTGATGCCATCTGAAGAGAAACACATGTAACCACTATAATACAAACATGTCCTTATTGTCTCTTGTGGGACAAGCATAGTTGCAATCTTGATTATATCAAAGTATCCTGTGTCTTATGATTTACATTAAAACCATTATTCATGAATTTAAAACAATTATTATTTTAAAAAAAAGAAATCACTGATTGGTCCATTCCCTCTTCACCATCGCGAAATCTGACAGCTGCAGTTCCTCCGCCGGCCGACAGATGGCGCTGCCGATTTAAGCACATAAGGCGCGCCGACAGAAGAGGCCTTGAGAGGCGCGCCCGAAGCCTTGGGGGAGGGCCAGTGCCCCAGCTGAACATAGTCTATGGCCTTGCTGTCGTTTCAGCGCCATTGAGTTGCGCCACGTCGGAGGGGAGAATAGTTCTTTGCCTTCCCTGAAACTTGACGGTGCCCTCTGGCGGATGGCACCTGTAACTGCAGCTGTCAGTGCTGCAAAAGAAATGCGCAAGAAAAGAGGGATAGATCCGACTGATTTAAAACAAAATGTAAAAATACAATAGAAACTGTACAATAACATGTTTACTTATGCGGTTGTAGTATACACTTCATAAAGTACATAGCCCAGGGGTAGACAAATATTTCAGAAATTTAGGAGCCAGCCAAGGATTTTCTAGGAGCCAGGGTATAGATTACATTTAGAAATATAAGAATAATAACTACAAAGTTACAAGCTAGCAGTAGTGGTTTAGGAGCTGTGACCCCTGGGATTTGTAATGCCCTGAAGTGGCATGTTTTTTCCTCCTAATGACCTGGTCTGTTACAGGAAGTAGAGGGGTGGGAAGCCTTGTGAATCTCTGGAGTGTAACCTGGGTGAGAAACACATATACGATATACGTGAGGCCTTGCTTACAGTTCCTCATAAGTTTTGTTCAATGTAGTAGTCTAAGACAGGCCAAATACCTTGCACTTATTTCTGTGTCACTTTAATGTCAAATGCCCTTCATTAATATAATGGTGAACGGGGTTGTGTACTTCAGTTAAGCTGTGAGCTATACCATGTAGGGTCAGCCAAGATGGGCAGGTCATGGCAGAGAGGTCAGACAAATCACAGGCCACTAGACTGGCAACCCACTCCAGTATATTTACCAAGATAATCATACGGATAAACGCAAGCAGACACAAGATGTGTTGGTTCCTGCTGTCCATAGGGTCATATAGAGAACCGACAGACAGGTGATGGGTCACATGCTCTCATTACTCCCCCCCAGAGCTCCCGCCTCACCCTCCAGGATGGCCGGGATACAGTTCGTCTGCACCGGGCTTGGTTTACAGATCCCCAGCTGCCTGCACTGCTCGATCAGCCACGAAGACAGCCCGAGCTCCGAGAATCCCTCCATCTCTACACACGTGCAACGTACTTCCGACGCATCAATCAAGCGTCACTCCCCCGTTGGTCTGTGACATCACTACACTACAGAACTACATTCCCCTAAAGGCTTTGCGCGAGAAAACGGAAGTGTATTGTAAGATTTGCGGAAGTGAGGTCAGGGGATCCGGAAGCGACTGTAGACAGACCGGGTGACGTGTCCGGTGTAGACAACCATGACTACCCAGGGAGAGGTGGACGAGCTGTTCGATGTGAAGAACTGGTTTTATATCGGGAGCTACCAGCAAAGCATCAATGAGGCGCAGAGAGTCAAGGTGAGGAGACTGGGCAGTGATATGCTGCAAGATCAGGATCCAAACACAGCCTTGTCTGGACACTCACAGCAGTCTCTCACACTCCATTGTATCGGTCTTAATAGTATTGTATATATCATGTATAGTGTTATTGTATATCTCATGTATTCACAGTGGCTTGTGTAACTACTTTATACCTTGTGTGTGTATATATATATATATATATATATATATATATATATGTATAATATGTTGATCCTTCATAAGTAAATAATAATCAGACTGATCACGCCTTATTGTTTCTCTTGCAGCCCTCCAGCCCAGAGAAGGAGGTGGAGAGAGACGTGTTCCTGTACAGGGCCTACATAGCACAGGTGAGACACACCTGGGCTGTATGAGGGTCTACTGCTCCTCATCAGTCTATTGAGCGCCTATCTACAAGCTGTGTATTACAATATAACTGTAATTGATATCCTGATTGTTCTCTCTCTCTTTGGTAATATAGAGGAAATATGGCGTAGTTCTGGATGAGATCCGTCCCAATGCCAGCTCAGAGCTGCAGGCTGTGCGCATGTTTGCAGAGTATCTCTCCAATGAGAGCCGCAGGTGTGTCTCCCATTCAATACAATGTTTCTGAATGCACCTATAAAGAATTTGTAAACATCAGTAGTGTCTTCGTTTTAAAAACATGTTTTTTTCTTGCTATACTTTTATTTGTGGCACCTAAAACTCTTGTCTGTATTAAAAGGACATGGAAGGTTTCTGAATTTCACTTGGGATATAATATACCTATGTATCTACTTTTATTGTATTAAGACGTGCTTAAAAGCTCTGTGATTGGTTACTATGAGACAGTGCAACCCCTTTACTTGGCTGCAGAGTGGAGAAACCAACTAAAACTATTTGTAAGATTGTAGGCTGAAACACAGAGCTTTTAATCACTTCTCAATAAAATACATGAAAGTAAAGATATACACCGGTATATTATATTTCCAGTGAAATACAGAAAACTTCAATGCCTGTTTAAGATATATGCTGTTTCCTTTATATATCAATACCTGTTGTACACTATTATATATATTACACCACTGATGTAGACAGTGCCTTACATATGTCTCACATATTGTGACACTGCTTTACATGAAAAGGTAAAACTGCAGCTACACACTTCTAGTACATAATAATAAGGTAAAAAGAGACGCTGAAGGATGTAGTGGTACGGTATTAGAGCATCAGACAGTACCTCATAGACATCCTTTACCTAACAGATATGAGGTATTATTATTGCAGGTATCTAGAGTTCATTCTCTAAAATAATGAATAATTTAAGGATGTGCTTTTTGGGGGCCGTGAACTTTGTGGGCTGTGATACAGCAAAGTAGATCGGCATAACAGTAAAGCAAGATATTAGGTTGCATTGGCTATCGTACTTACAGGGACACTGTTAGAGTATGTGAGACTCAGAGTTAAATTTCAATGCTGTGAGGGTAAAAACATACTGCGCTGGGTTTCTAACGCCTGCGAAAAAGGCAAGATGTAAGAGTTCATAGCTAACCTTCTGATGTCCACACCCCCTCTGTCTTCCACTCCTGAATGGATAGTAGCTGTCAGAAAGGTGGAAGACACAAACATGCAATCCCTCAGCAACAACAGTGTTTGCTAAAATATTTTTTTTTCTTTCTAAGAATGTTTTTATATATATGGTTTAACATCCCTGTTAATTTGTTACATATACTATATACAAAATGGGAAAAGATTATGTCAACATTTTTTTTTAATAGTTATATATCTATCACAACGGCGAAGATAAAAACTGATTAAAACATAACTAATTGGGGATCCTAGTAGGGACTATATTAGGGTTTGGAGTACACTTACAATGGAGTAATTTTTCTAAAAAAACAGACACAGCACTGCAGAATGGGATAATGTTTACCCCCTATTAAAGGGTCTTTAATATTCATTTCATTGATAACTAAGAGGTATTCATTTTCCCCATACAATCTTGTCCTCTTTTAACTTGTGTGTTAATCCAGGATTTTTTAATCAGTTTTTATCTTCGCCGTTGTGTTATATATAACTATTAAAAAAATGTTTTGACATAATCTTTTCCCATTTTGTATATAGTAAATGATTTAATTAAAGGTGGCAGTCACCCTTGGGAGTTTAGCAATCCTATGTTTCAATTTCTAATTTGTTACATACTTTACAGGCATATGTAGTTTTATTTTTATAGTGCAGTGGTCCTTTAAAGACTTTATTTCAAGGGATTGTAAGCGGAAAACGTATATCCCCCATTTTGAAAATCATACTGCAGATTCTGTTTACAATATGTTATGTTTTTGTGCTCCTAGTGTATATTAAAACCTAGATATAATTTGATTTGAGGAACTTCTCATCTCACACATTGATGCTATGCTTTTAAAAATGTATTTGTTTTCAACAAATATTGTTAACAATATTACTACCTATGAAGATGGCACTGCAGTTTGATCAGTAGAATCAGCAGTTGTGCGCACCGTTGAATTAATAGGTAGATAAAAAGTTCGATCAAGTACACATTTTAAAGTCAACTTTTTAATATATTCTCTTAAACTAATTATAATTAATCTTAAGTAAAAAAAAAAAAGTTCCAGTAGCCAATTTACAGTAGGAAGACAGAAGATAATATACTGGATGATTTGTGAAATGCAACAGTAGGATCAACATTGGGTGTTTCCATTGGAGTTTGTCATTGTTATATAATAATACAGATTCATATTATAGGGCTTATTATATGTTAAAACAAAAAATCACCTTACTTTGTCCTTTCCCTCCACATGTTTAGAGATGCAATAGTTTCTGAACTGGATAAAAAGATGGCAAAAAGCGTTGATGTCTCAAATACAACTTTCCTGCTGATGGCAGCATCAATTTATTTCCATGATGGCAACAGTGATGCTGCTCTGCGGTCACTGCACCAAGGGGAGAGCCTGGAGTGGTAGGTGGCTGTAACTTTACTTTGTCACAAGTGGCTTCTAGAATGAGCCTAGAGTAAGTGTGTATAATGCCATTGCTGCTGCATCTGTGCAGAGTGTAATCAAAACATTAGAAACTAATGTTAGATTTGGCAGATCTCTGTATTACATTTTAGCACATGTATGTGGATCTTTATTGACCAATGTCTATGTTCGTTTGTTCAGAGGATATTTTCTAACAATGGTAAAAGTCTTTAAAAAGGTCACAGTAAGATTTATTTTCTTTGTCCCTTAAAATAATTTAGATATTTTTTTCTCTCTTGCAGCATGGCCACAATAATTCAAGTGCTATTGAAACTTGACAGGCTTGATCTAGCCAGGTAAGAATATGTATCTAATAATCCTTTAATTAAATCAAATACAAATCATGCTGTTTGATTTGCTTATTAAAGGGGGTAATTATAAACTGCTCCTTTATTTGTTCTTTTTGCCAATTTATTACAACCCTGAGTTTAATCTTTGAATAAGTTATATGTCACTATGGAATGACAGTGACATCATCATTATGTGCCAGCTGCCACTGCAGTGTACATGAGTAATCATGGCTTAAGGGCTGGACCCACACGGACCTTGGAAGCAGGCAGGGCTATGATGTACATGGCTCCACTCCCTCTGCCCACAGAGATATTAAAGGTAAAACTTCCTAGCAGGTGCCCTATTGACCCCACCAAGTAATATTACAGGATGGGACCGACCACTACCTGCATTATCATAGTCCTGCCTCCTTTACTGCGCATTCTTAGTCTGAAGCCGAACCTAGACTAGTCATATGTTTTAGATCACATCCCCCGATGGACAAAGGGAGGTGGAGAAAGGCAGCTCTGCTTGAGGGGAAAACTGACAAGTTCAAAAGTAAGAAAGAAAATAGTAACTTTTTTTATTTATTTAAAACTGCATACTAGTTATAATAGTCTATGCCCAGCAAACAAATGCATGAGCTTTACTTGTAAATGCATTAAATGGGACCTTTAATGGAGGATGCACATAATGAGAGCTGGACATTTATCGTTATTTTGATCTGTTCCTGTTGTGTGTCCATTTATTGCAATTTTTAGAACACTAGATCCAAGTTGTTAGTTTTGTGTTATTGGCACTAAAAACTATACTCTTGACAATTATTAAAATTGATTTGTTCCCAGTTTGATACAAACAGATGCTTCCTACAGCAGTGCTCTCCGCCAGATTTGCATTGTGGGGATGTGTGCAAATCTGGCTGCTCTTTTGTGTCGTCTGGAGGATCATTGGTTCTGCCTGTGGCTCCAAATTCTTGGGTAGAACAGTCCTTGGGAGACACTTTCTCTAGGCACCATGTTTATCCCACCCTTTATAGTTGCATCATTTTCTTTTTGTTTCTGTCATCAGGAAGGAGCTAAAGAAAATGGTTGAATTGGATGAGGATGCAACACTGACTCAGCTCGCAACAGCTTGGGTCAATATTGCTGTGGTAAGGACTGAAATAGTTAATTCTTTGTTACCATAGACAATACCAAAATATTTGATTGTAGCATATTATAGACGCCAAACAAGATATTGTGGTCTGAGCTTAGGTACTTCAGCTACAATGGAGTCACTGATTGACTGACCTGCGCTCAAGCCATTTAGCATTAAACATTTGTGTACATTACCCTAAACTGCCCATATATGTAGCAAGTTTAAACATGTGACTCCTCCTTTTGGTTATTAGGTGTCCTGTGCCTGCTGATGATGTCAATCTTTCACTGCTAATTCCTCTATTCAGATGACTATTACAAGTTTTTTATTTTTTTGCATTCTGTTACAGGGCTAGACTGTAGTCTTGATTAGTTTAATTTTGCTGGAGTAATAGATCGGTGCACAGTGATTAGGAACCAAAACGGCAATTTATATACTTTGTCTAGACATCTTAATATTCAATAAATAAGTAGATCATTTGAATACATGTTTACTCATTAAAATACTTTGCATCCATTAAGCATAAAGCAAAATTCCAATTTGTGTTTGTAACAACTCAAAATATGTTTTTGGAGATCTAACATAGTTCTGCAACCTCTCAGGTTATCATAGTGAACCACTTGAAAAGATTTATAAAATCTGATCCACTCCTTTCCATCTATCTTCAAACTTGGTATTTATAATGGGGAGAAGGTGGTTTGAGGTTGTCCATCACAGCTCCAAATGGGCTAGTAGACATATAAATTGGTGAGGATTTCTTATTATTTAGGTTTTTTATTATTTAGTTTTCTACAGACTTAATTATTTTGTGTCTGCAGCTTGTTGAGCATGTTCCTTCATACATTATTAGGTGTTTCTACTACTTTTTAAAATGACAAGTATGTGTCCATTTAGTATTTTACAATTCAATTGCTCTGAGACTTATTTACTATTCCACCTCCCCTATGCAATATACCATGGAGATACTTGTCTCGTTGGCAGCAGGCGCCTTGTCTGCATTACTTCTAACTGGAAATCAAATCCCAGTGATCATTTTCTTGGAGTCTTTTAGTATACGATCCTCTGGGGTTCTTTGTTCACTTTGCGTGGTGTTGAGTTCCTGTATCTCTTGCTGCTGTTCCATTATATTCTGTTTCTCCTCCAGGGTGGGGACAAGTTGCAGGATGCCTTCTACATCTTTCAGGAGATGTCTGACAAATATTCATCCACTGTCCTGTTGCTGAATGGACAGGCTACTTGCTACATGGGTCAGGGCAAATGGGAAGATGCAGAAGGGGTTCTGCAGGAGGCACTGGATAAGGTAAGAAGTTGCACTTATTTGAGTTAGTTTATTTTCTGTATGTTTTGACCTACTCTGCCTTATATAAATCTGCATCTAGTCTGTTGTGTCAGCACATATAAGTGAGTTAGTTTACTTCGTTTCTATGTGCTGAGATCCAGACTGCTCTGTGTGCAAAATCATGTGTGAAATTGGTTTATTTTTTTCTTTAATTGGTTAAGAGTTTACTTTATTAAACTGCTTTTAATAATAAAGAAACTGCTTAGATAATAAAGTTTACTGTCACACAGGTAATTATTGTATGCAGTCTAAACCTCTAACCACAAATGCTCATCAATTTATAGTTGGAGCATCTGTAAAACACGTGTAAAACACTTTTCACATGCATTTCACATATATAGTTGTGAGCAAGCGGGTTGTTGCTAACGCTGTGGGCTCGCAAAGCGAGGGCCGCAGTTGCTGGCAAGGAGTGCCAAAGGCGCTCCTTGCCAGCAACTGCGGACTTTAGGCCTGCTAATTGGCCGCATTGGCGGATGTGGAAGCTCCCACGTCAACTGCAAAATTTACAGACTTAGCAACCACAAATACGAGCCGCGGGACTTATCCATTATGAGCTCGCAAAAAAACGACCTTAGCGCCATATACACGCGCACATGAAACCTTTAAAAACACAATAAATACACACAACAAACACATAAAAAGCTTACCCACAGCAAGGAGGGGCACCCAGGACCTCTGAAAGTGAAGTTACACCTCAATTTAAGTCGAAATACAAGAGTTTAGACACCCGAAAATCCCCTAAGCGAGAGAAAAAATGGCCGCCGAAGAAAACGAGGCTACAGGACCCTAAACACGCAAAACAACACGAAACACATACAGATTTTCCGAAAAAGCCGGACGAGGTCCAAGAACAAGGATGCAAAAGCAGCCGCATACCACACATTAGGCGCCATTTTACAACACTAACACACAAGTACACAGCTACCCTAACGGATTTTCCTTGCGCACGCACACTGCACACATTGCTGACACACAGCAGCTCCACAGCAGTGCAAACAAACATTCTATGCTGCAGCACCATGAACATAGATTGCCAGCTCTTCAGCACAATGCAACCTGCATATATTACTTCAAAATAGGTAAAGTATATTAATTTATTATTCTATTAATTATTTCATTAGCATACAAAAAAGACCGCCAACGCTGCTCATAGCACACAAACAACCAACAGCCTCGCAACAAGCGCCAAAGGCGCTCAGCGCGAGGCTCGCAATGAGCGCTAAACGATCTTGGAACACCAGCAAAATTTATGTCGCAAACAAACACCATTACCAATCTTATTGCTGTAATTTTTTGATGGGAAAGCTGCTAGTTATCTTCATAATAGTAAACATGACAAGCTACTTAAGTGGCTACTTTATGATTTAAAGCTGGAGCCTAGATGATTTGGAAAGGTAGCACGTACATAGAATAGTCTTATTGAAAGTGGTAGGTGCAAAGACAGTAAGGGAATGCAAGAATACCTTGCATGAGGATTATTTAAGTTAGGGAAAGGCAGAACAGGCTAAATATTTGCTGTCAGAAATCACTGTGTGGGATAAAAGTGTCCATCAATTTTGAGTGTTCATTTTTATTTTTGTACTAAACAATCGTATTTGTATAATATTTCACCTGTAGGAAAGTAGCCATCCAGAAACGCTGATCAACTTTATTGTCTTGACTCAGCACATTGGCAAACCACCAGAGGTAAGAGAACACTAGCAAAGCTGCTACCGCTCATAAATCAGGATACTATGAGTTGATGAAACAATGGCTGGTCTGGCATGGTCGGTTTTGCTTGCACTGACCGACCATGCAAATGCAGCACATCAAATACCACTGAAAAATGAGCATTGAAAGCAAGTGTGAAAAATTAAACATGATCCATACAACAGGATTCATAACTACATTGGGTAGATACAATAAATAAATTAAAATATGTTCTAAAGCCTTAAAAGGACTCTTTGGATAGTTTTTATTTTATATAAATGCTTTAACAAGGTTTATTTAGTGCAATTTCCCCTTATTGTAATTTTCCTATAGGATGTGTACTTTACTTACATACTAAGTTTAAACTGCCAGGATTTTATTATATGTTTAAAAAATGATGATTTATTGGAAGTATAAGTATTCTAACCGTGACACTAGAAGTGTGAACCCCTTTCTCTTTGTGTGTGGCCTTAGCTCACAGGATGCAGTGCAGCAGGTTACAAATATGAAAGATGACTGCACACATACTAGTGAACATGATGAAAGGGACTGGTACCAGAAGCTGACAAGCTGTTAGAATTAAGTGAAGGGTAAATTATATATGCAAATTAAAATTGTACAGAATAAATTAAATAAAGCTAGATAAAATGTTTATATAACAAATATCCAGAGTCCCTTTATTGCAAGCCAAAAATTGTTTTGCCAAGTGTTCTTGGAAGTGGTCTTTATCAGCTGTAAAATTAATTTCTGCTGTTCTTGTACCTAAAGGTCACCAATAGATACTTGTCTCAGCTGAAGGATGGACACCGAAATCACCCATTCATCAAGGAATTTCAAACAAAGGTAAACATTCAAATTTGGGGCTTACTGTATGAGATGCCGTAGAGATTATATGGTTCAATTGGAGGCATTACAGGGAAGTTTTATATGGGAGCAAAAGTTTGAGCAATACTAGGAGCTGTACAGAGGAGATATATAGAGAAATGCAGTCAAAATCACAAAAGTAACCATTCGTATCCTGCTTTCTCTTTCAGGAGAACGAGTTTGACCGCCTAGTCCTACAGTATGCTCCCTGCATGTGAGATCAACCAGATTATTGTAAATAACGTTTCATGTATGTGGCAGTGGCAATAAGGCACCATCCGGAGAGCGCACTGGCAGAGCAACAGTATCTAGGGCTTACAGCAGTTCAAATTGAATTCATCACTCAGCTACCAGAGTCTAGTACACTCGCAGGTCACTCTGGTAGTAAAGGAGATTATGGGGCCAAAATACGATTAATCGGATACTGTTTTCTGCACTTGTTTTCCCACAACAATTTGATAGCTGGGAGACTTCAGATTAATAAATCCATATAATGAAAACATAAGTTTGGGCTGGTTCAGTTTCAGAACTATATGTTTTTCGTTGTTTCCTAATGTATTTGTTCATCTACATTCCTAATAAACCTTTTGTTTCTGAATTACTTTTTTGTTTTTAAGTGATGATGCAAAATCCAAATATAAACTTCTTCAATTCCTATGCTGTTCTGTGGAGCCTTGCTTTAAGTTGAACTGGACAGGTCTCATCTCACTAATAAGAAATATTACACCTTAGTGAATGTAGTCCCACGGAACAGCCTCCATAAAGAGGCATTACTAACTGTTACAACTACAGATTGAAAGGGCTACCAAGAGTCCAGGATGTTAAGGAAAATGTAACTGTGTACAAGCGGAGTAATTTAAAGGTGTGAGATGCATGGATGTTGTTAGTGACCTGTTAGTGGAACTTGATTAGTAGAGAAGAAACATCTGCTATACATGTTTCCACAGCTGCTGGCTTGGGTTACTTCTACATTTAAGAGAAGGAAAAGCACCTAATAATAAATACAAAAAAAATGTAGAGCAAGAGAGAGGGAGTATAGGTAGGAGAAGACAAACAAGTTCATATTTGGTGGCCAATTATACATTTAGAAAAAGTGCATAGAAAAGTATAATTGCTTACACATTTAATTTTATAAACCAATAAAAATTATGTTACTTTGATTTCAACAAACTGTTTTCATCCCTTTCTGAAATGTATGACATATAATAGCAGTGGTCGTTTTTATTTTAAAAGGACATGTAAGAATATTTCAATTAAAAATATGTTGACAAGATGCAGTCTACACATGAAGATGTATGAAGAGCCTGTTGGGCATCTGCCCACATTAGCTTGGCTTTCCCCCACCTGGAATTTTGGTGGTGGAGGGCACTCCTAATACTAGGTCAGAGGCCAGATGCCTGGCAAATAGCTCTCTCTAGTTTGCAATATTATTTTGTTTATACGTGCTATTGGGGAGGGAAACATCCAAAACATTTTACACAACAATGTTAAAATAATGAAAAAATAAATGCACAAAAGTAACTTTTAACATAACATTGGATGTCCATTATGTTAGCAATCAGATGTGTAAGAGTCCCAGGTAACAGGGTTACTTGTGGGTGTAGGGGAGCCCAAAAGTTAGTCATGAGAATAGACAATGCATAAAAACAGCTGCTCCTAGTCCACGTGGTTTACTGATATGTGTTAACCCCTTGAGTACCGGGTTTTGTGTTACCCTGGATGTTGTATAATGAGACGGACATATTAATAATTTGTAATATTGGACTGTTAAGTATCAAATAATGTTGAACTTTCATCACTTTCTATTGTTTTTGGTGCTTTCTTCGTAATACATGACCTTTAGTATGCATTTATACCCATGGGGCCTCATTCTATTATTGGCTGTAAATCGGCCGTAAGGCTGCGATTCTTTGCGGGGGTTCTGTTACCTCGCAATTCAATTATACGGCCCCGCAAGGATCTCCTCTTACAGCCGGTCGCATATCTTGGAACCGGCCGTCAGCTCCAAAATTTTTAAAGTCAAAAATAAATTCAAGACAGCACTGTACAGCTCTGTAAATGCTAGGGATCATATTGGGGGACATGAGGATTAATAGTAACCCCCTCTCAAGCTTGCACATCAGCCCAAATCCGAGTTTACATTAACTGTTTATTTTCCGGCCGCAGCGTGGGCGGGTCTGAGGTGCTCCAAGCTCTCTGGACTTTTTCCATGTATATTTGACATATATTTAAAAAAAAATATTTTACGGATTTGAGTATAGGGGAATGTTGTGCTATTTTTGCTAACACCTACAATCACTTTATAGTCTCCTCAGAGTGCAGGATGGCTTTATTTGGGCTATATTTCGTGCTTAATTGGTGCTAGCGGGACCTCTTTCCTGCAAGTAAGCTGCGGCTTGCTTTTAGCCTTGCAGAGAGGGTTCCCGGAGCAATAGAATTGCAAATAGGATTTTCTTACGGCGGATTTCCTTGCAGCCGTTTTAAATCAAAGGCTTTCCTCCGGCGCGAGCGGCCGCAAGAGATAGCAAGGCGCCGGCCGCAAGCCTGCCGGAACCCCCGGCCGGAGGGGAATAGAATAGCCGAATAGCTTGCGGACGGTCCTTGCGGCCCCGCAACGGCTGCGGACGATAATAGAATGAGGCCCATGGTGTCTACATATTTTTGACACCAAACATAGATAGATCCAGAGACTGTGTGACTTAGTAATATAAGGTGACAATTTCTGCTTTATTTATAATTGTAATAGATTTATAGCCCCTACCATTTTTATGGCTAGTTATGATTGATTTATAGCCTGTAATAGTCTGTTATTTACAGCACCATGATGATGAACCTTGAGCTAGGGCACTTACAGCCTTATTAAATTGTGATTCGGCCAATTGAATAGGGCTCTATATAAGCACACAGCATATTTTTTTACAGACGTTTTTAGTTAGTGAAGACCTTGCTTTTGGATAGATGTACACTAACTAAAAACTTCTGTAAAAAAAAAAATGCTATGTGCTTATATAGAGCCCTTTTCAATTGGCCGAATCACAATTTAATAAGGCTGTTAATATGCACACATGCCTGTGTGCTAAACTGTATGATAGGCTATTCCACACTGTTTGCTGTTTTTTTAAAATTTTATTTACAGTCAGCCTGTAATAGCTATGTGCATACAGTACTGTGTGGATTAACTTTGTGGTTAGTCATTTAGTTTGTATTAACACCTATGATGGCCTTTACTAGTTATACGCTGAATGGCAACATATCTCATTACTGTGTATTCTACTTATAATTTTTAAGGTGGACAGTTGATCATGTAGGTTGAGGTATTGCACAGATTGTTTGTCCAGCTTCTACATGTATATCTATTAGCACTATTAAATTCCAGCATTGTGAATAAAATGTTTGCACTTAAGCCCTACATGCTTCAAATTTGACAAAGTTACAACGCTATGATCTCGCAGGCTCCCCACATCATCACTTGCCAAGGGGGTCCCGATCGGGATCTCCGTGGCAGTTCTAAACACAAGCCCTGATGCGGGGAGTACTCCAAGTACCCCCCCGGCACCTAAAATTACCCCCCCCCCCCCCATGCTGAGGGACACTGCAGGGCTCCCCATCGGACCCCCGCAGTGTCCCCATATTACCCCTTGCAGCGGGGATTCCGATCGATCACGATCAGGACCCCTGATGCATTTAAATATTTCAAATTTCCTGCCGCAGTTCCTTAAAGGGCCCACGGCACACAATTGTTCAATCCCGACCTAACATTAACCCCCCTCTACCGTATGCTGGGGGTTAGATAGGCCCAGTTACGGCTAAATAGACCTAGATAGGGCTTTTGGTTCCAGATATTGTTAACTGTGTTTAGTTTGGGTTAATGGGGTATAATTAGGCTTAATCGTTTGGTGTAGTGCTTAGACTTTGTGTCATGAGGGTCCTGGATGACCCTCATGGCACTTATATTGTTATTATAGGGGTTGATTAGTGTCCTATAGGGGTCTACATAGACCCCTATTGGTTTAATTGGGTTAATTAGTGTCCCATAAGGTTCTGTATAGACCATTATGACACTAATAAGGTTAATTAGGTGCTCATGGGGCTCTGTATTGAACCCCATGTGTGATAGGGTTAATTAGGGGCTCATGGGGCTCTGTATTGAGCACCATGAATGATGGAGTTAATTAAGGGCTCATGGGGCTCTGTATTGAACCCCATGAGTGATAGGGTTAATTTTAGATGCCTGGGGGGGGGGGGGGCGGGGGTACTTATAGTACCCCCGCAGCTGGTATTGGCCAATTTTTGTTTTTTAATTGTGAAACAAACAACAAATAGGACAAAATAACAGAAAAAGTCCATGTGCATAACTATTCACCCCCCTAAAGTCAATACTTTGTAGAGCCACCTTTTGTGGCAATCAGAGCTCCAAGTCACTTTGGATAAGTCTCTATGAGCTTGCCACATCTTACCACTGGGATTTTTGCCCATTCCTCCTTACAAAACTGCTCTAGCTCCTTCAAGTTGGATGGTTTGCGCTTGTGAACAGCAATCTTTAAGTCTGACCACAGATTTTCTATTGGATTGAGGTCTGGGCTCTGACTAGGCCATTCCAACACATTTACTGTACATGTTTCCCCTTAAACCACTCAAGTGTTGCTTTAGCAGTGTGGGGTCATTGTGCTGCTGGAAGGTGAATACTTTTGCAAGGCACTGTACTTGTCAGGTCTCCATTTTCTTTGCAGGATGGAATCTTTCAAGTGCTGGTTTAAATTTCCACGGTTTTCAAATGTTTCTATATAAGTTTTTTGAATAACAAAACTTGATAAGAAAACATTGTTAGAAAATAAAATAACCAAACTACAAGTGAAGAAAGGCACCCTATTTAAGAACTAACTATACACATGTAATAAAATACTGACACTTTCAATAACCTTTTCAATTAAATACCAGACTGAAATTTAATGAATTAAAATTAAACGTTAATTCTTGTAAGGTACGTCATTTTTTTACTAATAGTTTGTATTAGAAGCAAATATAAAAGCAAATGCAAAGGTGGAGTGGAAAAAGCGCACAATCCCTTCAGTAGTCCCAATGTTATGGGGTAATGTTTGGTCTGAAGCTCTCTGTGTTGGTCTCTCTTATGTAGAAATATACACTGTACTGATGGCAGACAGATGGATAGATGCTATGTATCTATTAATTGGCTGGTTGTCATTTGGATCTGTTCTCACAGTGCAAAAATCCCAGTGGCAATGAGGTAGACTAGTACTGTGGATATTGCCACCTGTTGATGTTGCGGTTTTGCTGTAATGATAGTGTCTAAACAGCCATGGATCCTTCAAACGCACCCCAAATCAATGAGATGGAAACCAGGGTTGATAAACAGGTTTTATTCATAGAATGCCGCAGATAAAATATACACAGTAGTCTGTCTTTGGTGTGTGCCATATACAACGGATAAAACAAAGAAAAAATAAAGAGTAAAAACAAACTCTAAAAGATTCAAAACCTATAAAAATGTTGATAGGTTGGTGCACAAAAATGATGTCTTCACTTTCTTTGAGGTGTTGGAGATGATATTAATGTGTACATACACTTCATTTCAAGGCCCGTAAAGTAGAGGGGAGCAGACTCGCAAGGAGCTCCTATGGCGCTCATCACGAGGCCCACAAGTTATAGGGGGGAGAGCCTTGCATTGTGTGGCAAACAGCATTGCCAGGCTTCAAATGTTATTGCCTTCATTTTTGACAGGTAAGTCGCTAGTATGTATATAGATGTTATGACCCAGATTTGGGGGGCCAAGTACACCCCAATTTTCTCCCCCTAGGCTGTGCCTTTTTGGGTTCAACATCTCAGCACCCAGCAAAATCACCTCTTAGGAGAACTCAGGACCTTCCAGGTTGCAAACGCTGTTCAAAAGCTATTGCTTATTAGAATTAATAACTCTGTTCTATCCTGTTGGTTAGGACACAATAGGAACACATGTACCGGTGTGTAGTACAAAGCAGACTGACCGTTTATTCTTCTTGCATTTCAGAGATATATCAAACACAACACCAAAATACCCACCTCCCCACGCTTTCCTCCCCTGACATTCCTTACTGTGAGATATACCTGATCTGTTATGTTTCTCTGTCCATAGGTTGAGGGGGGTTACATTTATCTTGGTCCTCAAACCTGATTTGCTTTACAACCCCTAGAAGGCAATTAACTAACTTCAGCTTTTATTACCAAGCATCTGCCCACATTAGCTTGGCTTTCCCCCACCTGGAATTTTGGTGGTGGAGGGCACTCCTAATACTAGGTCAGAGGCCAGATGCCTGGCAAATAGCTCTCTCTAGTTTGCAATATTATTTTGTTTATACGTGCTATTGGGGAGGGAAACATCCAAAACATTTCACACAACAATGATAAAATAATGAAAAAATAAATGCACAAAAGTAACTTTTAACATAACATTGGATGTCCATTATGTTAGCAATCAGATGTGTAAGAGTCCCAGATAACAGGGTTACTTGTGGGTGTAGGGGAGCCCAAAAGTTAGTCATGAGAATAGACAATGCATAAAAACATCTGCTCCTAGTCCACGTGGTTTACTGATATGTGTTAACCCCTTGAGTACCGGGTTTTGTGTTACCCTGGATGTTGTATAATGAGACGGACATATTAATAATTTGTAATATTGGACTGTTAAGTATCAAATAATGTTGAACTTTCATCACTTTCTATTGTTTTTGGTGCTTCCTTCGTAATACATGACCTTTAGTATGCATTTATACCCATGGTGTCTACATATTTGTGACACCAAACATAGATAGATCCAGAGACTGTGTGACTTAGTAATATAAGGTGACAATTTCTGCTTTATTTATAATTGTAATAGATTTATAGCCCCTACCATTTTTATGGCTAGTTATGATCGATTTCTAGCCTGTAATAGTCTGTTATTTACAGCACCATGATGATGAACCTTGAGCTAGGGCACTTACAGCCTTATTAAATTGTGATTCGGCCAATTGAATAGGGCTCTATATAAGCACACAGCATATTTTTTTACAGACGTTTTTAGTTAGTGAAGACCTTGCTTTTGGATAGATGTACACTAACTAAAAACTTCTGTAAAAAAAAAAATGCTATGTGCTTATATAGAGCCCTTTTCAATTGGCCGAATCACAATTTAATAAGGCTGTTAATATGCACACATGCCTGTGTGCTAAACTGTATGATAGGCTATTCCACACTGTTTGCTGTTTTTTTTTTAATTTTATTTACAGTCAGCCTGTAATAGCTATGTGCATACAGTACTGTGTGGATTAACTTTGTGGTTAGTCATTTAGTTTGTATTAACACCTATGATGGCCTTTACTAGTTATACGCTGAATGGCAACATATCTCATTACTGTGTATTCTACTTATAATTTTTAAGGTGGACAGTTGATCATGTAGGTTGAGGTATTGCACAGATTGTTTGTCCAGCTTCTACATGTATATCTATTAGCACTATTAAATTCCAGCATTGTGAATAAAATGTTTGCACTTAAGCCCTACATGCTTCAAATTTGACAAAGTTACAACGCTATGATCTCGCAGGCTCCCCACATCATCACTTGCCAAGGGGGTCCCGATCGGGATCTCCGTGGCAGTTCTAAACACAAGCCCTGATGCGGGGAGTACTCCAAGTACCCCCCGGCACCTAAAATTAACCCCCCCCCCATGCTGAGGGACACTGCAGGGCTCCCCATCGGACCGCTGCAGTGTCCCCATATTACCCCTTGCAGCGGGGATTCCGATCGATCACGATCAGGACCCCGAATGCATTTAAATATTTCAAATTTCCTGCCGCGGTTCCTTAAAGGGCCCACAGCACACAATTGTTCAATCCCGACCTAACATTAACCCCCCTCTATGCTGGAGGATAGATAGGTCCAGTTAGGGCTAAATAGACCTAGATAGGGCTTTTGGTTCCAGATAGGGTTAACTGTGTTTAGTTTGGGTTAATGGGGTATAATTAGAGTTAATAGTGTGGTGTAGTGCTTAGACTTTGTGTCATGAGGGTCCTGGATGACCCTCATGGCACTTATATTGTTATTATAGGGGTTGATTAGTGTCCTATAGGGGTCTACATAGACCCCTATTGGCTTAATTGGGTTAATTAGTGTCCCATAAGGATCTGTATAGACCTTTATGACACTCATAGGGTTAATTAGGTGCTCATGGGGCTCTGTATTGAACCCCATGTGTGATAGGGTTAATTAGGGGCTCATGGGGCTCTGTATTGAGCCCCATGAGTGATAGGGTTAATTAAGGGCTCATGGGCTTCTGTATTGAGCACCATGAATGATGGGGTTAATTAAGGGCTCATGGGGCTCTGTATTGAGCCCCATGAGTGATAGGGTTAATTTTATGCCTGGGGGGGGGGGGGTACTTATACCCCCGCAGCTGGTATTGGCCAATAGTGTGCCGCAGGACCTTTAAGGATCAGCGGAGGGAAATTTGACATTTTTAAATACCGCTGCAAGGGTTAATATGGGGAGGCTGCGGGGCTCCCGATCGTGACACCTGCAGCATGGGGATGTGTTTAGGGAGCAGGGGGGAGCCTTAGAACCAAGAATCAGGCTACTCCGAGGCAGCACGTATGGGCTTTAGTAGCCCTTGCGGGTAATTTTTGTGCCCGTAGGGATTGTTGCGAGGTACGAGCTTCTTGCCATGGGTTTATGGGTGCTTGTTAGTACGTTGCTCTCCTTGGAGCTATTTTGGCTTTTGCAAGGACCGAGTTAACTACGTTTTCGGCGTATCGCTACTGAGTGGCCATCCTTTCATTTAGGAGCTAGTGAAGGGTTAACCCCTACGCAGAGTTTGAGCAGCCAATGAGATGAGCTATCTTATGGGCAAAGTAAATTATTGACGCAAGTGACAGGTTAGGCAGAGAGAGCACAGCGATCAACCAATGAGGCTGCAAAGTTGGAGTGATGTGTAGGGGACTACTCTGATCACTGAGTTTTCTGGTATACTTCAGGAAGCCTACGGTTTAATTTTTGATTATCCATACCTATTGATCAGTGAAACCTATGCTGAGTTGCATACCATTAATGCTGTTACTGGATCACTACCTTGTTGTGGTGAAGAGACTTGTGTACTTAAATAAAGTTGTGAGCTCTACCATGTAGGGTCACCCAAGATGGACAGGTCATGGCAGAAAGGCCAGACAGTTTGCAGTCTACTGGAGAAGGAACCTGCAACCCACTCCAGTAATGTTTATAAGATAACTTTATGGACAGGCACAATCAGAGACAATTATATGACACTGGAAGATGAGCCCCTCAGGTCAGAAAAGGAAGAGCAGAGGGCAAGTATATATAGTCACAGCCTCTTAGGAAGCTGGACCTTTTTTAGCATATCATACTAGAGAACTTGTGAGGCTCCCAATAGGGCATTGGAGAATTTTGTCTTTATGTTACAGCCTTTGGTTGGTGTGCTTGTAATGTAAATAAGAGATCATTATTGTTTTTATTATACAAGTAACTTGCCTGTCAAAAATTACGGAATAATATTTTATAAATCTCTCCCGCCCCATCTCCCACCCCTGTGTCTCCCCCCTCTCCCTCCCCTGTTTCTCTTCCCCCCGCCCCCTCCCCTGTGTCTCTTTCTCCCTTCTCTCCCTCCCCTGTGTCTCTTCCTTCCCCATCTTCCTCCTCTGTGCCCCTTCTCTCCCCCTCTCCCTCCAGTGTGTCTCTTCTCCTTCCCCTGTGTCTCTCCCCCTCTCCCTCCCCTGTGTCAGTCCCTCTGCCGTGTCTCTCTCCCCCGTGTCTTTCCCCCTCTCCCTCCCCTGTGTCTCTCCCCCCTTCCTCCTTTGTGTCTCCCCCCTCTCCCTCCCCTGAGTCTTTTCCCCCCTCTCCTTCCCCTGTGTCTCTTCCCCCCTCTCTCCCATCCCTGTGTCTCTTGGGCCAAAGTCGAAAGGACACACAGCTATGGATGTGTCTGGAGGGAAAGTCCACTGATGCAAAGAACAATTCAGCATTGGAACCTGGAAAGTTAGAACTATGAAGGTTATACGTTGATATTCTCTGAATTTGGGAACTTAAATGGACTGGAAGGTGATATTCACACATCAGACAACCACTAGATCTTCTACTGTGGTGAAGAATCCTGCAGAAGAAATGGAGTAGCAATCTTAGTAAATCAAAGGGTGGTCAAAGCAGTGCTCAACTTCAACCCAATAATTACAGAATTTTTTTGTTTTAAATTCAAGGCAAGCCATTTAAAGACATATCTAAGTTTCTTGGATTATGAATTCATCTGATAGAGGAGAATCAGTAGTGTATGAAAACAAATTGCATGAAAAATACAAAAATAAACTTTAAAAAATTTACCTTGAAGTTAGCAAAATGTCTTGTAATTTCTGATAGTTGAAAATTACTAAACACCCCCTCCAAGCCCAGACTAAATTAGCATAAAATTAATCATTTGTTTTGGCCAAGGAGGAAGCACAGGCAACTGAAACATTTGTATCAAACTCTGGGGTTCCTGTTTGTGCTTTAAAGCAGCCTGGGCTATGTAGTGTGGCACCATGTAAGAAAGTCCTAGGTATTTTCATATCAGAGTCTCTGTGTGCAGCACATTCACAATTGATTTACACCATCAACTACTGCTGCTGGTGTTTTTTTCCTCTCTCTGGCAGAGCTTAGTATGCAGCTGACCCTACCCTGCAGGTTATCCATTCCCTACACCAACTACTACTGCATGTTTCTCTCTTTGTCTCTCTCACATCTCACTCTCTCTGGTGACAGCTGCAGGTCTGACATACACACACACAGCAGCTGATCTCTTAAGGAGGTCAGGTCCCAGCAGACACAGGAAGCAGCCTGACAGGTCACATCCCAGCAGTGAGATGTGAGGCTAATATCAGTGCTCTCTTATTGGCTGAGGAAGACACAGCAGGTGAATAATGGGTTAAAATTGGTTTCCAAATGCTCCACACTGATTGGGGGGGACCAGGTGCCTGTGTAGACACCTCTGGGAGTGTCAACATATTGAGAGATGTGTCGATATTAATAAAAATAAAAAGTTTTATGAAATGCGCTGCATCAAGAATTATTTTTGCCTAAGGAATGCAGAACTGTATTAATCCAGGAAACTTAGATATGCCTTTAACATCATAATGATCCAAGTGTATGCTCCAACCATGGATGCTGAAGAGGCTGAAGTTGTTCAGTTCTATGAAGATATTCAACATGCCATATATATAACACCAAGAAAAGATGTTACTATTATCATAGGAGATTGGAATGCTAGAGTGGGGAACCAAAAGACACCTGGAATAACTGACAAGTTTGGCCTTGGATAGCAAAATGAAGCAGGTCATGCTCTGGTCATACCAAACACCCTTTTCCAGCAGCCTCTGAGACGGCTCTACACATGGACATCAACAGATGAACAATATCGAAATCAGATTGACTATATGCTTTGCAGCCAAAGATGGAGGAGCTCTATACAGTCAGCAAAAACAAGACCTGGAGCTGATTGCGGCTCAGACCATGATCTTCCTATTGCAAAGTTCAGAATTAAACTGAAGAAAAGGGGGGAAATCATTAAACCAAGCACATACAAAATAAATAATATACCTTGTGAATATGCAGTGAAAGAAAATAATAGATTTACGTAACTAGACATGGAAGACAGAATGCCTGAAGAACTTTGGACCAATGTTTGCAACATTATCCAGGAAACAGCAACAAAGAATATCCCTAAAAGAAAGAAAAATAAAGGCAGACTGTCTGTCTGATGAGCTTTTGAAAGTAGCCCAGGAAAGAAGAAAAGCAAAAGATAGTGGAAATAGGAAATGATTTGTCCAACTGAATGCTGAATTCCAGAGGATAGCAAGAAGAGACAAGGAGACTTTCTACAATGAGCGATGTAAGGAGATTGAAGAAGATAACAGAATGGGAAAGTCAAGAGATCTCTTCAAGAAAATTGTTGATCTCAAAGGCACCTTTCATGCCAAAGTGGGCGTGATAAAACACAAAAATGGTAGGGACTTAACAGAAGAAGATCAGATGAAGAAGAGGTGGCAGAAATACACTGACGATCTATACAGGAAGGGTCTTAACAGCAGTGATGACCTTAATAGTTTGGCCAATGAGCTTGAGGCAGACATTTTGGAGAGCAACGTGAAACGGGCCCTAGGATGCTTGCTGACAACAAGGATGCAGGCGTTGATAGAATCCCACAACTATTCAAAATGCTATAAGATGATGCTGTAAAGGTGTTGTTTGTCTTATGCTCCAATTATTGAACAATTGCAAGGTGATGCTTAAGATTCTACAAGCTTGACTCCAACAATATATGGACTGGGAACTACTAGATTTGAAAGCCCAGCAAGAGGCACAAAGGATCAAATTGCCAATGTTTGATGGATAATAGAGAAAGCAAGAGATTTCCAGAAACACATTTACTTCTGCTTCATACACTATTTTAAAGCCTTTGACTGTGTGGATCATAAGAAAATGTGGCATGTTATTTAAGAGATGGGAGTACCGGATGATCTCATCCTCTGCCTGAAGAATCTGTATGTGAACCAAGATTTTCTGATTCCCCTATGCCGATCACCCTATGCTTGCCATATACCCTTGAGTGTCATTATACAGTCACAGACTTATTTTGAGAGGGTTACATAGGAGGTGGTGAACAGGCGTTTTATAGGGGGAAACCAGCAATAGAGTTTAGCTATAGGGAGGTCCTCTATGAATTGGTGTTAATTTTAAAAGTATTGGATGTTATATTTAACACATTTTTATTAATTTCAGCAGCTATATCAAGCACTTCTATAATTGGCAAATCAGGACTCTGAATATAGAATTTGCACAGCTGTCACTTTAAGCCACCAGCACTTTTTGAGCAGAATATTAATTTCTGCCTTTCACTTTTCAAGCATCTTGCCTCCTTTTTGAGCACTATAGCACTTTCATATTCCTTATCCCAGATACATCCAATATATCGATTTAATTCAATTAAGCAAATGCAATATTCACCAAGAGGGGCTATATAACTTTTATATGGACATGGACCACGTGATGTCTTGTTTTAGTTTTTATTTTTGTACATAGGTTTTAACATGATAAATAAATAAATGCTAAGTTTTACTGATTTGCTGCTGAAGTAACATTGTATTCTAATGGAGTGCACCACAACAAAAGGATCCCTTTTTCTGTCCTCTATTTAGTTATACATTTCATAGCACTCATAGATACTATTTCCCTTGGTTTACAAGCCTGGAGCCACCTTTCAATATATATTTTTGTTTAATATTTATGAACATCTAAAGTGGACAATTGAAATAATTACCGTATTGGCCCGAATATAAGCCACACTTTTTTCCCGATTTCCGAGCTTGGAAATGACGGGTTTGGCTTATATTCGCGACCGTAAAATGTTTGCCGATTTGGGGGCGTGGCTAGCAGCAGCAGTGTGAAGACCATGGAGCTGGAGCTCCCCAGCTATCCAGAGGGTGTCCACTACCCTCAAATCAATTGCGGGGGACCCCCAAAACAAACAGAGCCTAGCAGAGGGAGGAGAGTAGCGATGGCGACAGGAGCTGCAGCCTCCGTCAGAGACCTGGAGGAGAACCACCGGAGACGCAACTGGCATCCACTAGAGCTCTGCAGCTTAAAATACCCTGAGGCCCGGATCCAGGCCCTGGATTCATCTCCAGACCACAGAAAAACACCTTCTTCCAGCCACACAGTGTAGTATGGCACATTCCCACTTGAATTGCCATCTGGGGGAGAGATCCTCACGCTTCCCCACGGAGGACCACCAGGCCAGCCTATGTGTGAGTACAAAAAACTAAATACACAGAACCAGGGCCTGGTGGAGGTGCAGATAAGAAGGAATAACTGAAACAGTGGGATTTGGGTAGGGACATTGTCCCTAGAGGCGAGCGTGAGACCCTGGGGGAAAGAGTACAGAAGAGGAGAGATGGCAGATAGCAAAGAGGGCACAGCACAGAGGATTTATTTTTTATATTCACCCCAAACAGGGCCCAGCTAAAAGGCAAGAGCTGGAGAAGCCATATTTATACATATACTTCAACATAAAGGGGGGGGGGGGGGGGTTACTGTAGGCAAATTGCGGTTTATATTCGGATATTATCTTTTTTTTTTCCTTGCATTTCACAGGTGCGGCTTATAGGCTTATATGCGGGTGTGGTTTATATTTGGGCCAATATGGTACATTGCATCAGACTAATTTGGTGCTGACGTGGCTACATGACCTATCTATTCTCTAATTGTATATGCTGACTCACGTCACAATCACAGTTAATGTTACATCCATAACACAACAATCCAAATTACAGTTTAATTATATGTTATAGCTCATTATTCCATGCCTTATTAAATATTTAGAAAGTGGCTAAGTACAGACAGGGGCTATTCCTGCAGAGTGCTTTCATCCATTGTGACATATTCTATCACATATAATAGTTGTCAAATTACAAAACGTTGTCACGTAAAGGTGCTCATTGCAAGCCACACGATGAGCGCCAAAGGCACTCAGCGCAAGGCTCGCAATGAGCGCTGAAGGATCTCAGACCACCAAAAAAATTACTGTCTGTGGCAAACAGCATTACCTGCCTTACAATTTTATTGGCCCGTCATTTTTGACGGGCAAGTCGCTAGTATATTAATATTGGCCAATCTTCACCTGTCAGTATATACTTCTGAGCTGAGTTTGTTTTATATAATCACTACACAAATTGACCGCTTACGGCAAGAGCAAAGATGCTGTATTCATATGATTTTATTGTCACATTTACATAGATCTACTTTCACTTTGAATGGCATATTTATGTATTAATTTGGGAAAATATTATGTGCCTTTAAGTGCTTTTTTATTTTCTTCTTTCTGTGATTTTTCTACGTTTTAAATTGATGCATTGGCTGCTTGTTATCAACTGTTTTGAGCATGGCTTTATTTATTTATTTTTACATACAATATTACCTGCTATGTTAATCAGGGAGGATAGGTGACAGAATATGTATTATATGACAGCATGGGGATGCTCTGAGTTTTGCTAAAAACCATGGTGCAAAGAAAAAAACTGTGTGCTTTCCATCTGACATGTACTAAGGTTTTTGCATCTGATTCTTGGTTTTTATTGGCAGCTTATTGTAAGGCTATTTGGTAAGCTCTTGGGGTCAGATTTTCAGAACTGTCAGATAAGAGGTACCCTTCATGGGTCTCAGTCTCTACAATCCATTTATTTTACGGGGGCATGATGTATTACAGATGGGAGCCACTGCATTTATAATTTGTCTTCCACTGAAAATTCACAAAGTATTTTAATTAATTTTCTAATAAAGTTTGTTTTATTTTCTATATTTCCTCTGGTTTGTTATACTTATGTAGTGTTGTTTACTTGGGGATATCATCCTTTTAGCATACTCTCTGGTTTTCAACCGACACGTAATTCATCTGAGCATTGCTTGAAGGTGTTCCTGTCTGAACAGTTTCTGCAGATTCATAAAAAATCCCCCACCAGTATAACCCTTTGGTGGCGGGTAATGGAGAGCTAGTAAAGTGCAATATGCTGTTGGCTGTGGTAGGTTTTCAATTTAAGTCTGAATGATTGTCACGCCGAAGAAGTCTACACAGGGAGAACCAATTTGTTATGTTAATTTCAAATTGAAGTTATTTTTATTGAGGATTTCAACAAACTCAACACATTCCTCTCTAGTGCCATCCCATAGTATGAGTAGATCATTATTGCAACCACACTTCCATTTTATCAGTAAACTGATTATATGTTTCACTGATTGCCCACTCTCTTTCCCACCACCCCAAATAGATATTAGCATTGATGGCGGCACACAAGGCACCCATTGCTGTGCCTCGTTTCTGCAATTAGAGCTTCTTATCGAACACAAAGTAGTTATGTTTTAAGACAAATTTGAGTAATTTGATAATAAAGTTTTTTTTCTCATAATGGGTAGTTGGTTCCATCCTGATGACGTTGTCAATTGCATGACAGCCTACCTCATGGTCTATGGTGGTATATAGTGATTCTATGTCCAAGTGATCAATAACATTGTTGGTTTAATATTTATCCCAGCCACCTTACTTAACATGTCCATAGTATCCCTTGTGTAAGAGGGTAGGCTGGAAACAAAAGGTCTAAGTCATGTACCAAGATATACAGTGGATATAAAAAGTCTACACACCCCTGCTAAAATGTCAGGTTTCTGTGCTGTAAAAAAATGAGACAAAGATAAATAATTTCAGAACTTTTTCCACCTTTAATATGACCTATAAACTGTACAACTCAATTGAAAAACAAACTGAAATCTTTTAAGATTATAAAATAATATGGTTGCATAAGTATGCACACCCTTAAACTAATACTTTGTTGAAGCACCTTTTGATTTTATTACAGCACTCAGTCTTTTTGGGTATGAGTCTATCAGCATGGCACATTTTGACTTGGCAAGATTTGCCCACTCTTCTTTGCAAAAACACTCCAAATATGTCAGATTGCGAGGGCATCTCCTGTGCACAGCCCTCTTCAGATCACCCCACAGATTTCCAATCGGATTCAGGTCTGGGCTCTGGCTGGGCCATTCCAAAACTTAAATCTTCTTCTGGTGAAGCCATTCCTTTGTTGATTTAGATGTATGCTTTGGGTCGTTGTCATGCTGAAAGATGAAGTTCCTCTTCATGTTCAGCTTTCTAGCAGAAGCCTGAAGGTTTTGTGCCAATATTGACTGGTATTTGGAACTGTTCATAATTCCCTCTATCTTAACTAAGGCCCCAATTCCAGCTGAAGAAAAACAGCCCCAAAGCATGAAGCTGCCACCACCATGCTTCACTGTGGGTATGGTGTTCTTTTGGTGATGTGCAGTGTTGTTTTTGCGCCAAACATATCTTTTGGAATTATGGCCAAAAAGTTCAACCTTGGTTTCATCAGACCATAACACCTTTTCCCACATGCTTTTGGGAGACTTCAGATGTGTTTTTGCAAAATGTAACCTGGCTTGGATGTTTTTCTTCGTAAGAAAAGGCTTTCGTCTTGCCACTCTACCCCATAGCCCAGGCATATGAAGAATATGGGAGATTGTTGTCACATGTACCACACAGCCAGTACTCGCCAGATATTCCTGCAGCTCCTTTAATGTTGCTGTAGGCCTATTGGTAGCCTACCAGACCAGTTTTCTTCTCTTCGTTTCATCAATTTTGGAGGGAGCTCCAGTTCTTGGTAATGTCACTGTTTTGCCATATTTTCTCCACTTGATGATGACTGTTTTCACTGTGTTCCATGGTATATCTAATGCCTTGGAAATTATTTTGTACCCTTCTCCTGACTGATACCTTTTAACAATGAGATCCCTCTGATGCTTTGGAAGCTCTCTGTGGACCATGGCTTTTGCTGTGGGATGCGACTAAGAAAATTTCAGGAAAGACCAACTAGGGCAGCTGAACTTTATTTGGGGTTAATCAGAGGCACTTTGAATGATGGCAGGTGTATGCTGACTCCTATTTAACATGATTTGGAATGTGATTGCTTAATTCTGAACACAGCTACATCCCCAGTTATAAAAGGGTGTGCAGACTTATGCAACCACATTATTTTTATTTTTTATTTTTCCCTCCAGCTAAAAGATTTCAGTTTGTTTTTCAATTGAGTTGTACAGTTTATAGGTCACATTAAAGGTGGAAAAAGTTCTGAAATGATTTATCTTTGTCTCATTTTTTTACAGCACAGAAACCTGACATTTTAACAGGGGTGTGTAGACTTTTTATATCCACTGTACTTGCCTTTACTAGAGAGAATAGATCTGCCCAGTGATTTTTAACTATTTTTTTTGTAAAAGGTGACAATACAAGGGTTATTTGTTTGTAAAAAGCTGTACTCTTTCTGACTTGCAGACTGGCAGCTTTTGCATAATTTATCCACATAAAATACCTTTTTTTTAAAAATCATCTATGGGGTCTCCCAGAAGGCGTTGATAGCAGTCTTTGTTATTTAGTTTTTAGCTTCATCTGTTTAATACTTCAGATGCCAAATCACAACATTCACCCGTTTATCAGAGGATTTGATGATTACATCTCTATGATTACATCTCTCCATTGTCCAATTTCTCAGAGTGCTTTTATATTTGGAATACCTTTTGGTATGTAATTTTTCAAGTTGTTTTGTGAGAAGTTTAACATAAATGTCCACGGATGGACAAGCTGAAAGTGGTGGGCTAAATTGGGATTTAATCTTAAATTTATTGTACAAATTATCCTCATCCTGTTTAATTGGCTCTTGTTCACTTAAAAGGTCCATCAAATCTCTGTGGGTTTGTTCATAGGTATTCTGAAAGGTGTTTGTAAAGTAACAACTTTCTTGCAAAATGTTGAACATCATTAACTACATCAAAGAAATCAAAGAGGCCTTTTTGTAAAATGTTGATTCAGTGTTTAGATAATACTTCTGATGAATGGTTAATTATATGGAGCTGATCTTGTGCTATCACCTCATCCTTCTGGGCAAACTTATTTTCTTGTATGCCCTGTCTCCCATCCTGTAACCCAACAATTTTTTGTCTAAGATTTCATGTGAGATCTGAATCCTGTTTTTCTTCCTGTATCAGTGGGGGTTCCCTACCATATTTGGTTCTGAGTCTAGTTCCTGGTTGTTAATGCCTGTTCCAGCTTTTCTTTTTCTAAAGTTCACGGTGGAGAGTGAATGACGGGAGTACTTTGAGTAGTATATGCTTGGCAAGGTATCAGTCATAGTTGGTCTTGATCCAAAAGGAATTAAGGAGTCTTTGTAAAAAGTTTCTAATGTTGTCAGACCATCACCCCAATCATTGTTAGCAGGTTAAGTCCAGACTGCTATAGGCTTCTTCAACCCTCCTACAATATCACTGTAAATACTCCTGATATACCTGTAGGTCCCATTCTGTTTGTCTATATTTAGTAGTATATGGGAGGTGTCCCCATAGGAACAATCTTATGTTTAATAGTTTATAACATATAACCAAACGAACAACTGAAGAAAGAACACTGAGTACCAGCTGTACCCAAGTAATAAATTACATTACTGTCATTTTAAAGGCCCTTGTAATTAAATACCGAACAGAAATTGATTAATTGAAATTAAACCTTTATTATTCCTTTAAAATAAAAACTATTAGTAAAAAAAAGCACATATAAAAGTAATGACTGCAAGACAAAATAAACAGTTTAGAGAAAGTTCTCTATATAGTGACTGTATAATATAGCTCTGTAAGACGCTAGATCAGATAAGCTAAGGGTGAATATTCCTCCAATAAATGTTGGGGTGTTACCAATATCAATTTCAATCCAGTAAGGGCGCTCACATTATCACAGAGAAGCTAATCACAGAATTATTGAGCTATTACCAGAACTCACAAGCATATAGCCAAAAGGGGAACTCTAGCTATATATAAATATAATTTCATGAATTCAAATTAATGGTAATATTATAATCACATAGATATCACAAACACATTCCTTAAATCACTGATTACTGAATGATGAACTGCCATTAGTTCCAAGGTTACATTAATATTATATGACTATTTAGCTGATCAAATTGGAAGTTAATAGGAAGTAAATTAATGGACTGGCCAAATCTCTGCATCCTCAATAACTCTAACTTATATTTGGTCCATTATCATAGCATGAGACTTGCAGCAAGTGCTGCTTCTTCGTGTGAACAGTTGCGTCTGACGTCACCACAAGGCTACGCTGATGCACCGAAAAGAAAGACATACAGATGGATGGACCAGGACACACACAGAGGAATCGATAACTTTATACTAATGTACAATGAATCAAACAAGTCCCAGAATTAAGGTCGATGAGACAACACATAAAACAATCGGAAAGAAACAGAATACACTCTTGTGAATAATTATGCGTACTTGGCAATATCCAAAATGATGCAAAATGAGCACACAATAAAATATACAATGACAACAGAATAGATCTAATATGAGTTGGATTAATTAAAATAAATAATTGTAATGAACGAAGAAATTTCAATCAAAAATAATAAATTAAGTTACAAATGTGTGGTGTAGATTCTAGATAATATACATCATGTGCCAGTGCTACATTATAGAAAATACAAAGCTGGTTACAAATAAAGTCTACAACAAAGTCATAATAATGTTTCAAAGGATATCAGAAAATAGTGAATGTGAGAATACAATTACCAAAATATTAACTGAAGCTGGTGAATTAGTCTATTTGTGGTGTATGTATAAGTGTATTATTGAAAATGTAGCTCTATATCTAATCCTAAAAAGTAGTAAATAAAACAAGCACTAACTTGAGAATACAAAACATATAGGCTCACATTCAATTGCGCTATAGTGTGATCCGGTAGCCCGTAACTGTGGTCACAAGCTAATTTGCTATTCAAATGGCGTCTTTTTGAATGTTCTGAACGGCTTCCAAGTTACGGGCTTGAAAAAATGGCAATGGTTAAACTCGTAACTTACAGCCTCTCGTAGCCTTTCATGCACACCCGTAAATGGCAAATGAAGGAGAAAATCCTATGATTGCTAGAGAGGACCCGCAAGGGGGTTAAACAC
The DNA here is from genome assembly GCA_027410445.1 of Discoglossus pictus. Classification (NCBI taxonomy): domain Eukaryota; kingdom Metazoa; phylum Chordata; class Amphibia; order Anura; family Alytidae; genus Discoglossus; species Discoglossus pictus. Next base: position 287,012,116 of record CM050163.1, read on the forward strand.
CTATTCGTAGCACTGTAAATGTAAATAAAAAATCCATACTGCACTGTATATTACGGGCAAAGCAATGACAGACATTAGAATTAATTGCACAACAGTCTCAAGCCCGCAAATCGGCAGGAAATAACATTTATTTAAATGTTTCATTTCGGGGTTAAATCGATCTCTGGTATCAATGAGTTAATACATATCAGGCCACCCATATGGACTAGAACAGTATTGGCATTAATTTTCATAATTCTTTATTTTGCGGATTTGCGAGTTTGATCTCATATCGGACCCCCAAACCTAATTGATCGACATGTAACCTCAATGTTTTACGTCGTCATTTTGACAGTCTCATTTTCTATTGGCTGATTTTGAAATGGGAGGTTACGGGCTTGCTTAATTGATCATGTTCCTGTCCTGAACTGCTCCGAACCAGTGCATGGTTTATGGTATCGGCTTTGGGAGAGTAACTTGCGGCTTTGAGCAATTGAATAGCTCCGGAATAGTAGACCAACGGAAGCCCATAACTCACTTGCAGACATATGGCCTACTTCGATCGAGTTGCGGGCTTCAAATTGGATGTGGCTCATAGATATAAAAGCAGTGACTGTATGAAAACATACTAAATTACTTTTTAATAGATTATATTTTAAAGGAATAATAAAAGTTTAATTTTAATTCATCCATATCTGTTTGGCATTTAATTACAAGGCACCGAAAATGTCATTAATGCAATTTATTAAATGGGTATAACTTGTTTTCAGTATGCTTTACTTCAGTTGTTCGTTTGGTTATATGTATATAAACTATTAATAGCATAAGATTGTTCCTAGCAATTAATGTTACACCCAAGATACTTTTTGGAACAACTCACATTCTGGTTATGCTAATTGCCCTATAAATAATATAATAAAATAAAATAATTTATATGCAATTATTCTTTACTGGAGCTTTTCTTCACTATTCCTACTTCTTGCAGGTCCTGCTCTGCAGGGTGTTTCCTTGTAAACGACGGTCTAAAAACACGTTGCTTATTTCTAAGTGTAGATCTTCAAGAGAGGCTGTTTTAAAGTTTTGAGTACAATGATCCTTTAAAAGGGTGTTCAATTATCATTTAAAAGGGTGTTCTGTAATCCCACTGAAAGCACTGCCAGTTTTAGTTGCATTATTCCCTGGTGAAGATAGACGCTTCCTCTGCATTCAATATCTCCTATCCTTTGTGGAAGTTGACCATCAGAGACCAGTGTGGTAGTTTTCACTGCAGCATAAAAAGTTAATACATAGTGTTACACTGTTTACTTACTAAAAGATAAGTCCATTATCAAGTGTACTGTAGTTCTTTAAAACAGTATATTTTAAATATAGGCCAACAGTAGACCTACTTTACAGACATCAGGACACATACCCCTATTCTACTACACAGATACCAGGATGCGTAATGCTCGCCTCCTAAAATATACACCTATCAGGACACACTGCTCACTTTCTGCCAATACACAGACATCAGACCATGTATCTCTCAGCTCGTCCTAATACAAAGAAATCAGGACACATACCTCTCACCGCCTAATACACTAATATCAGGACAAGTAATTTTCACTTCCTAATACAAAGACATTAGGAGATGTACCTCTCACCTAATACACAGAAATCAGGATACATGTCTCAACTCCTAATACACAGACATCATGACATGCACATCACCTGTTTCAAATAACTAGGCATTAGTACATGTACCCTTCTCCAAATACATGGGCATTGGGACATGTACCTTTAACCTCCTAATATAAAGAAATGAAAACCAGCTACTCCTCCTAATTCCTCCTAATATACACACATTAGAACATATTTAACTTCCTTCATCCTAATACACAAACATCAGAACATGTACCTCTCATGCCCTCATAACACACAAGTCAGCGCAATCTCCTGTCCTAGCGCTGTAAAGTGTTGTATTCCAGTGCCAATTTGAAAGGCTGTTTATTGGATCTGACATCATGCAGCTTCTATCCCCTTCTCCTTTCTTCAGTCTAGGATTGGCTGCTCATGGATCTTCTCCTCCCCTCCATTCAAACGTGCTCTGAATGTATAGAGATATTGGGACCTTTCCCCATTATATATCCTGTGCATCTCGTTCGTCTGCTGTGTGCAGCCTCCTCCCAGTGCTGTGTGCCCAAGCAGTGCCAACCTTAGCTGTGTGCTCAGATTTCCTGCATAGGATCTGATTGCTATCTGCACACACAGCAGGCAGCAGCTTCTCTCTCTCTTCTTGGACCTGCCCTGCTGCACTGGATCCCTCTCAGCAAGGGGGTGGGAGGGGAAATTCATTGCACCACCTGCCCCCCTCTACCATTAGAAGACCCCAGGGCCTGTCTGGACTCTTCCTCCCACATCTCTCATCTGCATTATCCGTGAGCCACTGGAGCCTTCCCTACCCACTCACCCTATCCTGCATCCCCCCACTCATAGCCCATGCGACTGAAGATAAGGCCTTGGAGATGCAGCTAAGACTTGTGCTGCATCACTGATTTACCCTGTTACTGAAGGTCCAAGCTTGACAGAGGCAGCCAAAGGCTTGCTGTGCGTGTTTAATATGCCCTACCTCCCACAGCAAAGATAAGTTTTGTGGAGATCCCATTTACACCCTATTTGTAAAGGAAGGTAAGATTCTGAATCCCCTATCTGAATTAACTCTCCCCCCACCCCCACCTTGGGCCATACACTGCACAAGGAATATTTGCTGCTTATCTGTACCAACCATGGAGGAAGAACAGAGGGCACATATTCTCCAGTTGCCCCCCTCTCCTGGGTACATGGACCTGCTGCTACAGAGCGGGGACAGATTCCTCAGTGCCCTGCGTGAATGCAAGGACTGTGGCTGGGAGCTGTCTATAAGCACCCTACAGGCACATGCCAACATCACCTGCACAGAGCTGGTGTGCCTCCTGCTCTGTGCCCTGGCGTGGACTGGCATACGAAGATTAGCAACATTATGGATCTTCCAGGTCAGTGATTCCCAAAGAGTAATCCTGTTGGGACACCATGGAAATACCTGCTATCAAAGGCAATCCTAGTAGGAAGACATGTATTTATCATATACACAGATATTGATACATGTACCTCTCTGAAAGCATGCCTCTGTACTACTCCTATTGAACAGACAACAGGAAACATCATTTGGTCCCCCTCCTAATATGAAGACATCTCTCACCTCCTCCTAATACACAGACATCAGGACATGTGCCTCTCACCTACTCCTAATACACAGATATCAGGACATGTGCCTCTCATCTCCTCCTAATACACAGACATCAGGACATGTGCCTCTCACCTACTCCTAATACACAGACATCAGGACATGTACCTCTCACCTCCTCCTAATACACAGACATCAGGACATGTGCCTCTCATCTCCTCCTAATACACAGACATCAGGACATGTGCCTCTCACCTACTCCTAATACACAGACATCAGGACATGCACCTCTCACCTCCTCCTAATACACAGACATCAGGACATGAACCTCTCACCTCCTCCTAATACACAGACATCAGGACATGTACCTCTCATCTCCTCCTAATACACAGACATCAGGATATGTACCTCTCACCTCCTCCTAATACACAGACGTCAGGACATATACCTCTCACCTCCTCCTAATACACAGACATCAGGATATGTACCTCTCACCTTCTCCTAATACACAGACGTCAGGACATATACCTCTCACCTCCTCCTAATACACAGACATCAGGATATGTACCTCTCACCTTCTCCTAATACACAGACATCAGGACATGTACCTCTCACCTCCTCCTAATACACAGACATCAGGACATGTACCTCTCGCCTCCCCCTAATACACAGACATCAGGACATGCACCTCTCACCTCCTCCTAATACACAGACATCAGGACATGTACCTATCACCTCCTCATAATACACAGACATCAGGACATGCACCTCTCACCTCCTCATAATACACAGACATCAGGACATGTACCTCTCACCTCCTCCTAATACACAGACATCAGGACATGTGCCTCTCACCCCCTCCTAATACACAGGCATCAGGACATGCACCTCTCACCCCCTCCTAATACACAGACATCAGGACATGTACCTCTCACCTCCTCCTAATACACAGACATCAGGACATGTACCTCTCACCTCCTCCTAATACACATACATCAGGACATGTACCTCTCACCTCCTCATAATACACAGACATCAGGACATGTACCTCTCACCTACTCCTAATACACAGACATCAGGACATGTCCCTCTCACCTCCTCATAATACACAGACATCAGGACATGCACCTCTCACCTCCTCCTAATACACAGACATCAGGACATGCACCTCTCACCTCCTCCTAATACAAAGACATCAGGACATGTACCTCTCACCTCCCCCTAATACACATACATCAGGACATGCACCTCTCACCTCCTCCTAATACACAGACATCAGGACACGTACCTCTCACCTCCTCCTAATACACAGACATCAGGACATGTACCTCTCGCCTCCCCCTAATACACAGACATCAGGACATGCACCTCTCACCTCCTCCTAACACACAGACATCAGGACATGTTCCTCTCACCTACTCCTAATACACAGACATCAGGACATGTACCTCTCATCTCCTCCTAATACACAGACATCAGGACATGCACCTCTCACATCCTCCTAATACACAGACATCAGGACATGTACCTCTCATCTCCTCCTAATACACAGACATCAGGAGATGTACCTCTCGCCTCCTCCTAATACACAGACATCAGGACATGTACCTCTCACCTCCTCCTAATACACAGACATCCGGACATGTACTTCTCACCGGCTCCTAATACACAGACATCAGGACATGTACCTCTCACCTTCTCCTAACACACAGACATCAGGACATGTTCCTCTCACCTACTCCTAATACACAGACATCAGGGCATGTCCCTCTCATCTCCTCCTAATACACAGATATCAGGACATGTACCTCTCACCTCCTCCTAATACACAGACATCAGGACATGTACCTCTCACCTCTCCCTAATACACAGACATCAGGACATGCACCTCTCACCTCCTCCTAATACACAGACATCAGGACATGTACCTCTCACCTTCTCCTAATACACAGACATCAGGACATGCACCTCTCACCTCCTCCTAATACACAGACATCAGGACATGTACCTCTCACCCCCTCCTAATACACAGACATCAGGACATGTTCCTCTCATCTCCTCCTAATACACAGACATCAGGACATGCACCTCTCACCTCCTCATAATACACAGACATCAGGACATGTACCTCTCGTCTCCTCCTAATACACAGACATCAGGACATGTACCTCTCGCCTCCTCCTAATACACAGACATCAGGACATGTACCTCTCGCCTCCTCCTAATACACAGACATCAGGACATGTTCCTCTCACCTCCTCCTAATACACAGACATCAGGACATGCACCTCTCACCTCCTCCTCATACACAGACATCAGGACATGCACCTCTCACCTCCTCCTAATACACAGACATCAGGACATGTACCTCTCACCTCCTCCTAATACACAGACATCAGGACATGTACCTCTCACCTCCTACTAATACACAGACATCAAGCCATGCACCTCTCACCTCCTCCTAATACACAGACATCAGGACATGCACCTCTCACCTTCTCCTAATACACAGACATCAGGACATGTACCTCTCACCTCCTCCTAATACACAGACATCAGGACATGCGCCTCTCACCTCCTCCTAATACACATACATCAGGACATGTTCCTCTCACCTACTCCTAATACACAGACATCCGGACATGTACTTCTCACTGGCTCCTAATACACAGACATCAGAACATGTACCTCTTTAGCTTATAATACACAAACATCAGGATACCTAACTCTCACCTCCTAATACACAGACATCAGGACATGTACTTCTCACTGGCTCCTAATACACAGACATCCGGACATGTACTTCTCACTGGCTCCTAATACACAGACATCAGAACATGTACCTCTTTAGCTTATAATACAAAAACATCAGGATACCTAACTCTCACCTCCTAATACATAGATTAAATATATAGCTCTCTTTCCTTTTATACCATGCTTTTCACTGTCTGTCACACACTCAGCTACGCTTTTCCATGCCTGGCTTACATTGGACCACGCTTTTCCCTGTCTGCCTCACATTGGGCCGCGCTTTTGCCTGTCTGTCACACACTGAGACACTCTTTTCCCTGTCTGGCTCACATTGGGCCATGCTTTTCCCTGTCTGTCACATACTGGGACATGCTTTTCCCTCTCTGTTACATACCGAACCAATATTTTCCCTGTCTGTCACACACTGAGCCACTCTTTCCCCTGTCTGTCACATACTGGACCACACTTTTCCCTGTCTGTCACACACTGAGCCACTCTTTCCCCTGTCTGTCACATACTGGACCACACTTTTCCCTGTCTGTCACACACTGAGCCACTCTTTCCCCTGTCTGTCACATACTGGACCACACTGTTTCCTGTCTGTCACATACTGTTCCATGATTTTCCCTCTCTGTCACACACTGAACCAATATTTTCCATGTCTGTCACATACTGAGCCACACTTTCCATGCCTGGCTTACATTGGGCCACACTTTTCCCTGTCTGGCTCACATTGGGCCACGCTTTTCTTTATCTGTCACATACTGAGCCTTGCTTTTCACTGTCTGGCTCACATTGGGCCATGCTTTTTCCTGTCTGTCACATACTGGGCCATGTTTTTCCCTCTCTGTCACAAACTGAACCAATATTTTCCCTGTTTGTCACATACTGGGCCAACATTTTCCCTCTCTGTTACACACTGAGACACTTTTTTCCCTGTCTGGCTCACAATGGGTCATTCCTTTCTCTGTCTGTCACATACTGTGCCATGCTTTTCCCTCTCTGTTACACACTGAACCAATATTTTCCCTGTCTGTCACACACTGGACCATGCTTTTCTCTGTCTGGCTCATATTGGGCCATGCTTTTTCCTGTCTGTCACATACTGGGCAAGGTTTTTCCTCTCTGTCACACACTGAGCCACACTTTTGCCTGTCTGGATCACATTGGGCCATGATTTCCCTGTCTGTCACATACTGTGCCATTCTTTTTCCCTATCTGTTACACACTGAACCAATATTTTCCCTGTCTGTCACACACTGAGCCACGCTTTCCATGCCTGGCTTACATTGGGCCACGCTTTTCCCTGTCTGGCTCACATTGGGCCACGCTTTCCCCTGTATGGCTCACATTGGGCCACGCTTCTCCCTGTCTGTCACATACTGAGCCACGCTTTTCTCTGTTTATCACACACTGAGCCACACTTTTTTTCTGTCGCACATTGGGCCACACTTTCCCCTGTCCGTCACACACTGGGCCATGCTTTTCCCTGTCTGGCTCACATTGGACCACGCTTCTCCCTGTCTGTCACACACTGGACCACACTTTTCTGTGTTTATCACACACTGAGCCACACTTTTTTTCTGTCGCACATTGGGCCACACTTTCCCCTGTCCGTCACACACTGGACCATGCTTTTCCCTGTCTGGATCATATTGGGCCATGCTTTTCCCTCTCGGTCACACACTGAACCAATATTTTCCCTGTCTGTCACACACTGAGTCACTCTTTTCCCTGTCTGTCACATACTGGGACATGCTTTACCCGCTCTGTCACACACTGAGCCACGCTTTTGCCTGTCTGTCACACACTGAGCCACACTTTTGCCTGTCTGGCTCACATTGGGCCACGCTTTTCCCTGTCTGTCACACACTGAGCCACGCTTTTCCCTGTCTGTCACATACTGGCCCATGCTTTTCCCTCTGTTACACACTGAACCAATATTTTCAATGTCACACACCGAGCAACACTTTTGCCTGTCTGCCACACACTGAGCCACACTTTTGCCTGTCTGTCACACACTGAGCTACTCTTTTGCCTGTCTGTCACACACTGGGCCACACTTTTGTCTGTCTGCCACACACTGGGCCACACTTTTGCCTGTCTGTCACACACTGAGCCACTCTTTTGCCTGTCTGTCACACACTGAGCCACACTTTTTCCTGTCTGTCACACACTGAGCCACACTTTTGCCTGTCAAACACTGAGCCACACTTTTGCCTGTCTGGCTCACACTGGGCCACGCTTTTGCCTGTCTGGCTCACACTGGGCCACTCTTTCCCCTGTCTGTCACACACTGAGCCACACTTTAGCCTGTCTGGCTCACATTGGGCCACGCTTTTCCCGCTCTGTCACACACTGAGCCACTCTTTTGCCTGTCTGTCACACACTGAGCCACACTTTTGCCTGTCTGGCTCACATTGGGCCACGCTTTTCCCTGTCTGTCACACACTGAGCCACGCTTTTCCCTGTCTGTCACATACTGGCCCATGCTTTTCCCTCTGTTACACACTGAACCAATATTTTCAATGTCACACACCGAGCAACACTTTTGCCTGTCTGCCACACACTGAGCCACACTTTTCCCTCTCTGTTACATACCGAACCAATATTTTCCCTGTCTGTCACACACTGAGCCACTCTTTCCCCTGTCTGTCACATACTGGACCACACTTTTCCCTGTCTGTCACACACTGAGCCACTCTTTCCCCTGTCTGTCACATACTGGACCACACTTTTCCCTGTCTGTCACACACTGAGCCACTCTTTCCCCTGTCTGTCACATACTGGACCACACTGTTTCCTGTCTGTCACATACTTTTCCATGATTTTCCCTCTCTGTCACACACTGAACCAATATTTTCCATGTCTGTCACACACTGAGCCACACTTTCCATGCCTGGCTTACATTGGGCCACACTTTTCCCTGTCTGGCTCACATTGGGCCACGCTTTTCTTTATCTGTCACATACTGAGCCTTGCTTTTCACTGTCTGGCTCACATTGGGCCATGCTTTTTCCTGTCTGTCACATACTGGGCCATGTTTTTCCCTCTCTGTCACAAACTGAACCAATATTTTCCCTGTTTGTCACATAATGGGCCAACATTTTCCCTCTCTGTTACACACTGAGACACTTTTTTCCCTGTCTGGCTCACAATGGGTCATTCCTTTCTCTGTCTGTCACATACTGTGCCATGCTTTTCCCTCTCTGTTACACACTGAACCAATATTTTCCCTGTCTGTCACACACTGGACCATGCTTTTCTCTGTCTGGCTCATATTGGGCCATGCTTTTTCCTGTCTGTCACATACTGGGCAAGGTTTTTCCTCTCTGTCACACACTGAGCCACACTTTTGCCTGTCTGGATCACATTGGGCCATGATTTCCCTGTCTGTCACATACTGTGCCATTCTTTTTCCCTATCTGTTACACACTGAACCAATATTTTCCCTGTCTGTCACACACTGAGCCACGCTTTCCATGCCTGGCTTACATTGGGCCACGCTTTTCCCTGTCTGGCTCACATTGGGCCACGATTTCCCCTGTCTGGCTCACATTGGGCCACGCTTCTCCCTGTCTGTCACATACTGAGCCACGCTTTTCTCTGTTTATCACACACTGAGCCACACTTTTTTTCTGTCGCACATTGGGCCACACTTTCCCCTGTCCGTCACACACTGGGCCATGCTTTTCCCTGTCTGGCTCACATTGGACCACGCTTCTCCCTGTCTGTCACACACTGGACCACACTTTTCTCTGTTTATCACACACTGAGCCACACTTTTTTTCTGTCGCACATTGGGCCACACTTTCCCCTGTCCGTCACACACTGGACCATGCTTTTCCCTGTCTGGATCATATTGGGCCATGCTTTTCCCTCTCGGTCACACACTGAACCAATATTTTCCCTGTCTGTCACACACTGAGTCACTCTTTTCCCTGTCTGTCACATACTGGGACATGCTTTACCCGCTCTGTCACACACTGAGCCACTCTTTTGCCTGTCTGTCACACACTGAGCCACACTTTTGCCTGTCTGGCTCACATTGGGCCACGCTTTTCCCTGTCTGTCACACACTGAGCCACGCTTTTCCCTGTCTGTCACATACTGGCCCATGCTTTTCCCTCTGTTACACACTGAACCAATATTTTCAATGTCACACACCGAGCAACACTTTTGCCTGTCTGCCACACACTGAGCCACACTTTTGCCTGTCTGTCACACACTGAGCTACTCTTTTGCCTGTCTGTCACACACTGGGCCACACTTTTGTCTGTCTGCCACACACTGGGCCACACTTTTGCCTGTCTGTCACACACTGAGCCACTCTTTTGCCTGTCTGTCACACACTGAGCCACACTTTTTCCTGTCTGTCACACACTGAGCCACACTTTTGCCTGTCAAACACTGAGCCACACTTTTGCCTGTCTGGCTCACACTGGGCCACGCTTTTGCCTGTCTGGCTCACACTGGGCCACTCTTTCCCCTGTCTGTCACACACTGAGCCACACTTTTGCCTGTCTGGCTCACATTGGGCCACGCTTTTCCCGCTCTGTCACACACTGAGCCACTCTTTTGCCTGTCTGTCACACACTGAGCCACACTTTTGCCTGTCTGGCTCACATTGGGCCACGCTTTTCCCTGTCTGTCACACACTGAGCCACGCTTTTCCCTGTCTGTCACATACTGGCCCATGCTTTTCCCTCTGTTACACACTGAACCAATATTTTCAATGTCACACACCGAGCAACACTTTTGCCTGTCTGCCACACACTGAGCCACACTTTTCCCTCTCTGTTACATACCGAACCAATATTTTCCCTGTCTGTCACACACTGAGCCACTCTTTCCCCTGTCTGTCACATACTGGACCACACTTTTCCCTGTCTGTCACACACTGAGCCACTCTTTCCCCTGTCTGTCACATACTGGACCACACTTTTCCCTGTCTGTCACACACTGAGCCACTCTTTCCCCTGTCTGTCACATACTGGACCACACTGTTTCCTGTCTGTCACATACTTTTCCATGATTTTCCCTCTCTGTCACACACTGAACCAATATTTTCCATGTCTGTCACATACTGAGCCACACTTTCCATGTCTGTCACACACTGAGCCACACTTTCCATGCCTGGCTCACATTGGGCCACGCTTTTCTTTATCTGTCACATACTGAGCCTTGCTTTTCACTGTCTGGCTCACATTGGGCCATGCTTTTTCCTGTCTGTCACATACTGGGCCATGTTTTTCCCTCTCTGTCACAAACTGAACCAATATTTTCCCTGTTTGTCACATACTGGGCCAACATTTTCCCTCTCTGTTACACACTGAGACACTTTTTTCCCTGTCTGGCTCACAATGGGTCATTCCTTTCTCTGTCTGTCACATACTGTGTCATGCTTTTCCCTCTCTGTTACACACTGAACCAATATTTTCCCTGTCTGTCACACACTGGACCATGCTTTTCTCTGTCTGGCTCATATTGGGCCATGATTTTTCCTGTCTGTCACATACTGGGCAAGGTTTTTCCTCTCTGTCACACACTGAGCCACACTTTTGCCTGTCTGGATCACATTGGGCCATGATTTCCCTGTCTGTCACATACTGTGCCATTCTTTTTCCCTATCTGTTACACACTGAACCAATATTTTCCCTGTCTGTCACACACTGAGCCACGCTTTCCATGCCTGGCTTACATTGGGCCACGCTTTTCCCTGTCTGGCTCACATTGGGCCACACTTTCCCCTGTCTGGCTCACATTGGGCCACGCTTCTCCCTGTCTGTCACATACTGAGCCACGCTTTTCTCTGTTTATCACACACTGAGCCACACTTTTTTTCTGTCGCACATTGGGCCACACTTTCCCCTGTCCGTCACACACTGGGCCATGCTTTTCCCTGTCTGGCTCACATTGGACCACGCTTCTCCCTGTCTGTCACACACTGGACCACACTTTTCTGTGTTTATCACACACTGAGCCACACTTTTTTTCTGTCGCACATTGGGCCACACTTTCCCCTGTCCGTCACACACTGGACCATGCTTTTCCCTGTCTGGATCATATTGGGCCATGCTTTTCCCTCTCGGTCACACACTGAACCAATATTTTCCCTGTCTGTCACACACTGAGTCACTCTTTTCCCTGTCTGTCACATACTGGGACATGCTTTACCCGCTCTGTCACACACTGAGCCACTCTTTTGCCTGTCTGTCACACACTGAGCCACACTTTTGCCTGTCTGGCTCACATTGGGCCACGCTTTTCCCTGTCTGTCACACACTGAGCCACGCTTTTCCCTGTCTGTCACATACTGGCCCATGCTTTTCCCTCTGTTACACACTGAACCAATATTTTCAATGTCACACACCGAGCAACACTTTTGCCTGTCTGCCACACACTGAGCCACACTTTTGCCTGTCTGTCACACACTGAGCTACTCTTTTGCCTGTCTGTCACACACTGGGCCACACTTTTGTCTGTCTGCCACACACTGGGCCACAATTTTGCCTGTCTGTCACACACTGAGCCACTCTTTTGCCTGTCTGTCACACACTGAGCCACACTTTTTCCTGTCTGTCACACACTGAGCCACACTTTTGCCTGTCAAACACTGAGCCACACTTTTGCCTGTCTGGCTCACACTGGGCCACGCTTTTGCCTGTCTGGCTCACACTGGGCCACTCTTTCCCCTGTCTGTCACACACTGAGCCACACTTTTGCCTGTCTGGCTCACATTGGGCCACGCTTTTCCCGCTCTGTCACACACTGAGCCACTCTTTTGCCTGTCTGTCACACACTGAGCCACACTTTTGCCTGTCTGGCTCACATTGGGCCACGCTTTTCCCTGTCTGTCACACACTGAGCCACGCTTTTCCCTGTCTGTCACAGACTGAGCCACATTTTTGCCTGTCTGTCACACACTGAGCCACACTTTTGCCTGTCAAACACTGAGCCACACTTTTGCCTGTCTGGATCACACTGGGCCACGCTTTTGCCTGTCTGTCACACACTGAGCCACACTTTTGCCTGTCTGTCACACACTGAGCCACACTTTTGCCTGTCAAACACTGAGCCACACTTTTGCCTGTCTGAATCACACTGGGCCACGCTTTTGCCTGTCTGGCTCACACTGGGCCACGCTTTTGCCTGTCTGGCTCACATTGGGCCACGCTTTTCCCTGTCTGTCACACACTGAGCCACGCTTTTCCCTGTCTGTCACAGACTGAGCCACATTTTTGCCTGTCTGTCACACACTGAGCCACACTTTTGCCTGTCAAACACTGAGCCACACTTTTGCCTGTCTGGATCACACTGGGCCACGCTTTTGCCTGTCTGTCACACACTGAGCCACACTTTTGCCTGTCTGTCACACACTGAGCCACACTTTTGCCTGTCAAACACTGAGCCACACTTTTGCCTGTCTGAATCACACTGGGCCACGCTTTTGCCTGTCTGGCTCACACTGGGCCACGCTTTTGCCTGTCTGGCTCACACTGAGCCACACTTTTGACTGTCAAACACTGAGCCACACTTTTGCCTGTCTGGCTCACACTGGGCCACGCTTTTCCCTATCTGTCAAACACTGAGCCACACATTTGCCTGTCTGACACACGTTTCTTTAGACTAATAATTCATAAAATCCCTTTTGACCTCCCCATTTTCAGTCACATGAAAGTTTTTCACCTCCAGCCAACATCAGACGGAGGGGGTAGAGGGGATTGGGTGGAAGTGAATAGCTGCAGCTGCAGAACAGTTGCCCCTAGCAACATCCACATCCTTCTTTGGTCACCATAGCAACACCATCTCACTGGGATACCAGGCCTAATTTAATTATTAATGAGGGGTCCCATGATGTAACCGAGCAGAAAACTAATTGATAAAAGTTATGGAAATGATTGAGACCTTATAATCTGTCAGTGTTTAGAAACATTTGATTTATTGGTAGATCAGACTTGTGTGCTTATCTTCCTTTCCTCTCTGCTGTATAATGAAGGATGGTGTCCACTAGTGCTAAGAACAAATTGAGCCAAAACATATGCCTACAAGCATCAAAAGTCTTTGAATGTTCTTCCCTAAGCAAATAGTAATTCACTAACTGTAACTACCATAGAATGACTATTTCTCTACTTAATTATAATAATTATGAAAAATTGTGCAGTTTAAATGACTTCCCCCTCCCTACCCCTTAACTGTGAGGTATAATTACCTATTTTCCCATTTTAGGTAAAGTACTTTGTTGCACCTCTGCTTTGCCTTCCTTCCTATGTTCTAATACTTCTCCATCACTGAACTATTTGTTCTTCCTATAATTTATTCCCAATTCAGTTAACAAATATCCTAACATTAAATATCACATTCAATTATATTTATATATTTTTGCCTGGAGCATTGAAGTTCAGTGTGCCAGAACTTACACAGACACAGCAGAAATTCCAAATATGAAACAATATAATGTACTAGTAACTCGCCAGTCATAAATTATGGTATCATATAGTCTGTTCTGTCTTTTTCAGTGCTGTCTCTCTCTTTGTGCCCTCTGTCTCTCTCTCTCTCTCTGTGCACCCTCTCACTGTCTGTGAACCCTCCCTCTCTGTGCACCCCTCCCTCTCTCTCTCCCTCTTCTCCGGCCTCTCTCTCCCTCCCTCTCTCCTCTCCCATTACTCTCCCTCCCCCTCTCTCTTTCTCCCCTCCCTCCTCTCTCTCTCTCCCTCCTCCTCTCTCTCCCTCCCCCTCTCTCTTTCTCTCCCTCCCTCTCTCTCTCTCTCCCTCCCCTCTCTCTCTCCCCTCTCTCTCCCTCCCCTCTCGCTCTCTCCCTCCTCTCGCTCTCTCCCTCCTCTCGCTCTCTCCCTCCTCTCGCTCTCTCCCTCCCCTCGCTCTCTCCCTCCCCCACTCTCTCCCTCCTTCCTCTCTCTCCCTCCTTCCTCTCTCTCCCTCCCCCCTCCCCTTACTCTCTCTCCCTCACTCTCTCTCCCCTCTCTATCTCTTCCTTTCTCTCTCCCTGCTTCCCAGTGACCCAGTGCCTCTTTCTATCCCTCTCTCTTTCTCTCTCCCTCCCTCCCTCTCCTCTCTCTCTCCCTCTCATCTCTCTCTTCCTTCCTCCCCGTTTCTCCCTCCACCTCTTTCACTCCCTCTCCCTCCCTCCTTCTCCCGGGCTCACCAATGCATGCGTGATTATGTCCTAATTGCACATGCTCGATTTCTTAGGAACTGCACATACGCGGTTATGTAGGAACAGTAGTAACGCCTGTGTGCGCCTGCGCAGAAAGCACCGTGCAGGTGTTACTCACATTCTAACAACTATTATTGTGCATAGGTAACAGCAAAAACTGCGTCAGCTGAGGGTCAAAACGTTTTCATAAGCTTAGTAAGCATACATTATAGCTTCCAACGTATACCTGTCAATCAAGCTTTCTGATCAACTCAATCGGCACAGACTAAAATCTTTTTCTAATGGATGATAATTGCCAAAAATTGCTAATTACAGTCTGGCTGTATTGGTGTCATTGTAAAGCCATCTGTAACTGAAAAGACTGAGTATGCTCAGACCTCAGGGTGTAACTAGGCGGATTAATCTTTTACTCACTGGGATTTGAGCATGCTCAGTATATTCAGTCTCACATAGTATTATATTGAAACCAAAAATAACAGGGTCACAGGGGGTAAATATCAATAATAACCCTATTGCATAAAAACAGTCTATGTTTAGTGGATGGATCAGAAAGGTTGATTGGCAGGTAAAATTACAAACTCCAATGTACATTTACTATTGGAAAATGCTATTTTAATAACATTAAATTGAGAAAAGTTCTTGGTATTACCTACAGTTTTAAACTATACCATATTTGGATCCTACACTGTATCCATTATATATTTAACTAATTACTTTGCAAATAAAAATTTAGCGCTATGGTAAAATGAAGACAATTTGCATTCAAATTAGAAACTATAGGACTGACAAAACAATACAATGCTATTTTTATAGTATAAGTATATTTTAAGTATATTATAAATAGCTTTTATTGTCTGATATTGTAAGGGAAGGTGTCGATAAGCTACATATTTTTTGTCTGGGTTCATTACCAGGAAGGGGGGGGGGGGGGGTGCTTTAGTGTCTCAGGGTAGCTGGCATCTTCAGTGTTTCCATCTCCTAGTTGCATGTGCCTAATTTTAGACAGAGGGCCTGGAGTAGCATGGGGAAACTGCTGAGGAATACAAGAGGTATGATTACCTCCCATCCTAAACATAGCAGGCTGATGGCATAACAGACTGCTTTAACTCACCTAGTCCCATTTTCTTCTCATTTGGCTCCCTTGCATGAAAACTCAAAGGCTTATTTTTTACTTTATATATGAAAACTAAGTAGCTGATACCAGGATCTGTACTCTTCTATGCAGTGTCTCATATGTTAAAGGACCACTTTGCTCCAAAACTCCAAACGGGACGGTGTAAAAGCCGGAACGGAACGGAACAGGCCGGAACAGGCCATTTATAAAAGAAATCAATGACAATATCACTGGGATGTGTTAGATATTATTGAGAACAATATTTAAGAACCAAAACAAATTCAATATAATACTTTTTTAACCCTTTAAAAACCCAAAACTCAAACGGAACAGGCAAAAACAGGCCGGAACGCACACTTTATGAAGGGAATCCATGCTAAAATCATTGGGATGTGTTAAATATATTTGAGAACTATATTTAAGAGCTAACCCCAATCTAATAGTATGCTTTATTAACCCTTTAACAGGCCAGAATACAAAATTTCGCAAAATGACCCGGAACGGCGGCTTTCCAGATGGTCAAAAATACCAAACTCACCAAATACACAGAACTAGGTGGGATTCATGTAATAACCTTCATAAATTCCACAGAAAATAATTTCAAGTACCTGTTCCGGGCAAAAATACAATATTTCGCAAAATGACCCGGAACAGCGACTTTTTAGAGGGTGAAAAATACCAAATTCACCAAATACACAGAACTAGGGGGGATTCATGTAATAACCTTCATAAATTCCACAGAAACTCATTTCAAGTACCTGTTCCGGGCCAAAATACAATATTTCGCAAAATGACCCGGAACGGCGACTTTTTAGAGGGTGAAAAATATCAAATTCACCAAATACACAGAACTAGGTGGGATTCATGTAATAACCATCATAAATTCCACAGAAAATAATTTCAAGTACCTGTTCCGGGCCAAAATACAATATTTCGCAAAATGACCCGGAACGGTGACTTTTTAGAGGGTCAAAAATTCCAAATTCACCAAATACACATAACTAGGTGGGATTCATGTAATAACCTTCATAAATTCCACAGAAAATAATTTTAAGTACCTGTTCCGGGCCAAAATACAATATTTCGCAAAATGACCCGGAACAGCGACTTTTTAGAGGGTCAAAAATACCAAATTCACCAAATACACAGAACTAGGTGGGATTCATGTAATAACCTTCATAAATTCCACAGAAAATAATTTCAAGTACCCATTCCGGGCCAAAATACAATATTTCGCAAAATGACCCGGAACAGCGACTTTTTAGAGGGTCAAAAATTCCAAATTCCCCAAATGCACAGAACTAGGTGGGATTCATGTAATAACCTTCATAAATTCCACAGAAATTTTTTTTAAGTACCTTGTCTTGGCAGAATACTTACGAACTGCTACTTCGCAAAGTGTGGGAGATACCCCCCCTTCCCCTGCAAGGAACAGAGTGAGGGGGCAGGGAAAGAGGGGAGAAAAGGGAAAGAGGGGAGGAAAGGGGGAAAGAGACACACGGAAAGAGGGGAGGAAAGGGGGAAAGAGACACAGGGAAGGAAGGGGGGTAAGTGGGGGATGAGACACAGGAGAGGGAGGGGGTAAGTGGGGGATGAGACACAGGGGAGGGAGGGAGGTAAGTGGGGGATGAGACACAGGGGAGGGAGGGAGGTAAGTGGGGGATGAGACACAGGGGAGGGGAGGAGGTAAGTGGGGGATGAGACACAGGGGAGGGAGGGAGGTAAGTGGGGGATGAGACACAGGGGAGGGGGGGTAGTGGGGGATGAGACACAGGGGAGGGAGGGAGGAAAGTGGGGGATGAGACACAGGGGAGGGGAGGAGGTAAGTGGGGATGAGACACAAGGGAGGGAGGGAGGTAAGTGGGGGATGAGACACAGGGGAGGGGGGTAGTGGGGGATGAGACACAGGGGAGGGAGGGAGGAAAGTGGGGGATGAGACACAGGGGAGGGGAGGAGGTAAGTGGGGATGAGACACAGGGGAGGGAGGGAGGTAAGTGGGGGATGAGACACAGGGGAGGGGGGTAGTGGGGGATGAGACACAGGGGAGGGAGGGAGGAAAGTGGGGGATGAGACACAGGGGAGGGGAGGAGGTAAGTGGGGGATGAGACACAGGGGAGGGAGGGAGGTAAGTGGGGGATGAGACACAGGGGAGGGGGGTAGTGGGGGATGAGACACAGGGGAGGGAGGGAGGTAAGTGGGGGATGAGACACAGGGGAGGGAGGTAGTGGGGGATGAGACACAGGGGAGGGAGGGAGGTAAGTGGGGGATGAGACACAGGGAGGGAGGTAAGTGGGGGATGAGACACAGGGGAGTGAGGTAAGTGGGGGATGAGACACAGGGGAGGGAGGTAAGTGGGGGATGAGACACAGGGGACAGAGGGGGGGGGTAGTGGAGCATGAGACACAGGGGAGGGGCAAGTGGGGGATGAGACACAGGGGAGGGGGGGGTAGTGGAGCATGAGACACAGGGGAGGGGGAAAGTGGGGGATGAGACACAGGGGAGGGAAGGTAGGGTATGAGACACTGGAAGGAAGGGGGGATATGAGACACAGGGGGTGGAAGAGACACAGGTGGGGTATGAGACGGGGTGAAGGGGGTGATATGAGACACATGGGGGGAGGGGGGTATGAGACACAGGGGAGAGAAAGGGGGATATGAGACACAGGCGCTTATTGCAGTGTGGCCTGAAAGGGGCACCTTTGCTCATGTGGCAGTCTGCAATGAGTGCAAAAGGCGCTTATTACAGGCCGCACTGCAATGAGCGCCTTCAATCATGTGGCAGCCTGCAATCAGCGACTAAGGCACTCATTGCAGGCCGCCACATGCGAGCCTCGCGAACCCAAAACAACATTTCCAACCTTTACTTCTAAAACCCGTATCATATGTGTATCACCATATGAGCTCCATGCACCAACATAGCACAGAAGCGCAAGATGCTTAAAGATGTCTGCGTGAATAGCACGCACACACACACGGTTCTTTAAACACAACGTGCAAGAAGCGCATTTTTAAAAAGCCCCCCAAAAAGTAGATAAAAACATTAAATTATAAGTACTCACACGCACAACCAGCGCATTTAAAAAGACACAAAAAAAAATAATAAAAAAAATATATATAAGTACTCACATCTAACTCATAATTAGTGATGTCGCAAACATAACACGAACACGAATTTCCTCAAATGTTCGCGAACCGGCGAACCGGGCGAACCGCCATAGACTTCAAAACCCACAGGGACTCTTTCTGGCCACAATAGTGATGGGAAAGTTGTTTCAAGGGGACTAACACCTGGACTGTGGCATGCCGGAGGGGGATCCATGGCAAAACTCCCACGGAAAATTACATAGTTGATACAGAGTCTGGTTTTAAGCCATAAAGGGCTGAAATCACCTAACATACCTAAATTGTTTGGAATAACATGCTTTAAAACATCAGGTATGATGTTGTATCGATCCGGTAGTGTAAAGGTTACACCCGCTTCTCAGTAACAGACCAATCTCCCCGTTTAATGCACCGCAAACAACCGCAAACAGTCCCTTTGCACAAGGTTGAACCGTTGAAGGTCCTAGACTGTCTGCGTGCTTTGCAAGCAGACCACTTGAAGCGCACCTTGCACGCTTCTGTGCTATGTTGGTGCGTTGCGCTCCACAACGTTGGGTTTATGCTGTTCCATCAGTGGCCGCTTACATGCTTCGTTGAGCCCGATTGCGAACTTGGCTCAACGACGCACGCAAACTTGACCAACAGAGCAAACGGTCACCAAAAACGCGAACTGACAACTGTTATGGTGATACACATATGATACAGGTTTTAGAAGTAAAGGTTGGAAATGTTGTTTTGGGTTCACGAGGCTCGCATGTGGCGGCCTGCAATGAGTGCCTTAGTCGCTGATTCCAACTGTGTCTCTTCCACCCCCTGTGTCTCATATCCCCCCCTTCCTTCCAGTGTCTCATACCCTACCTTCCCTCCCCTGTGTCTCATCCCCCACTTACCTCCCTCCCTCCCCTGTGTCTCATCCCCCACTTACCTCCCTCCCTCCCCTGTGTCTCATCCCCCACTACCCCCCCTCCCCTGTGTCTCATCCCCCACTTACCTCCCTCCCTCCCCTGTGTCTCATCCCCCACTTACCTCCCTCCCTCCCCTGTGTCTCATCCCCCACTACCCCCCTCCCCTGTGTCTCATCCCCCACTTACCTCCCTCCCTCCCCTGTGTCTCATCCCCCACTTACCCCCTCCCTCTCCTGTGTCTCATCCCCCACTTACCCCCCTTCCTTCCCTGTGTCTCTTTCCCCCTTTCCTCCCCTCTTTCCGTGTGTCTCTTTCCCCCTTTCCTCCCCTCTTTCCCTTTTCTCCCCTCTTTCCCTCCCCCCTCACTCTGTTCCTTGCAGGGGAAGGGGGGTATCTCCCACACTTTGCGAAGTAGCAGTTCGTAAGTATTCTGCCAAGACAAGGTACTTAAAATTATTTTCTCTGGAATTTATGAAGGTTATTACATGAATCCCACCTAGTTCTGTGTATTTGGTGAATTTGGTATTTTTCACCCTCTAAAAAGTCGCCGTTCCGGGTCATTTTGCGAAATATTGTATTTTGGCCCGGAACAGGTACTTAAAATTATTTTCTCTGGAATTTATGAAGGTTATTACATGAATCCCACCTAGTTCTGTGTATTTGGTGAATTTGGTATTTTTCACTCTCTAAAAAGTCGCCGTTCCGGGTCATTTTGCGAAATATTGTATTTTGGCCCGGAACAGGTACTTGAAATGATTTTCTGTGGAATTTATGAAGGTTATTACATGAATCCCACCTAGTTCTGTGTATTTGGTGAATTTGGTATTTTTGAGCCTCTAAAAAGTCGCTGTTCCGGGTCATTTTGCGAAATATTGTATTTTGGCCCAGAACAGGTACTTGAAATGAGTTTCTGTGGAATTTATGAAGGTTATTACATGAATCCCACCTAGTTCTGTGTATTTGGTGAATTTGGTATTTTTCACCCTCTAAAAAGTCGCCGTTCCGGGTCATTTTGTGAAATATTGTATTTTGGCCCGGAACAGGTACTTGAAATTATTTTCTGTGGAATTTATGAAAGTTATTACATGAATCCCCCCTAGTTCTGTGTATTTGGTGAATTTGGTATTTTTGAGCCTCTAAAAAGTCGCTGTTCCGGGTCATTTTGCGAAATATTGTATTTTGGCCCGGAACAGGTACTTAAAATTATTTTCTGTGGAATTTATGATGGTTATTACATGAATCCCCCCTAGTTCTGTGTATTTGGTGAATTTGGTATTTTTCACTCTCTAAAAAGTCACCGTTCCGGGTCATTTTGCGAAATATTGTATTTTGGCCCGGAACAGGTACTTGAAATGATTTTCTGTGGAATTTATGAAGGTTATTACATGAATCCCACCTAGTTCTGTGTATTTGGTGAATTTGGTATTTTTGAGCCTCTAAAAAGTCGCTGTTCCGGGTCATTTTGCGAAATATTGTATTTTGGCCCAGAACAGGTACTTGAAATGAGTTTCTGTGGAATTTATGAAGGTTATTACATGAATCCCACCTAGTTCTGTGTATTTGGTGAATTTGGTATTTTTCACCCTCTAAAAAGTCGCCGTTCCGGGTCATTTTGTGAAATATTGTATTTTGGCCCGGAACAGGTACTTGAAATTATTTTCTGTGGAATTTATGAAAGTTATTACATGAATCCCCCCTAGTTCTGTGTATTTGGTGAATTTGGTATTTTTGAGCCTCTAAAAAGTCGCTGTTCCGGGTCATTTTGCGAAATATTGTATTTTGGCCCGGAACAGGTACTTAAAATTATTTTCTGTGGAATTTATGATGGTTATTACATGAATCCCCCCTAGTTCTGTGTATTTGGTGAATTTGGTATTTTTCACTCTCTAAAAAGTCACCGTTCCGGGTCATTTTGCGAAATATTGTATTTTGGCCCGGAACAGGTACTTGAAATGAGTTTCTGTGGAATTTATGAAAGTTATTACATGAATCCCACCTAGTTCTGTGTATTTGGTGAATTTGGAATTTTTGACCCTCTAAAAAGTCACCGTTCCGGGTCATTTTGCGAAATATTGTATTTTGGCCCAGAACAGGTACTTGAAATGAGTTTCTGTGGAATTTATGAAGGTTATTACATGAATCCCACCTAGTTCTGTGTATTTGGTGAATTTGGTATTTTTCACTCTCTAAAAAGTCGCCGTTCCGGGTCATTTTGCGAAATATTGTATTTTGGCCCGGAACAGGTACTTAAAATTATTTTCTGTGGAATTTATGAAGGTTATTACATGAATCCCACCTAGTTCTGTGTATTTGGTGAATTTGGTATTTTTGAGCCTCTAAAAAGTCGCTGTTCCGGGTCATTTTGCGAAATATTGTATTTTGGCCCAGAATAGGTACTTGAAATGAGTTTCTGTGGAATTTATGAAGGTTATTACATGAATCCCACCTAGTTCTGTGTATTTGGTGAATTTGGTATTTTTCACTCTCTAAAAAGTTGCCGTTCCGGGTCATTTTGCGAAATATTGTATTTTTGCCCGGAACAGGTACTTGAAATTATTTTCTGTGGAATTTATGAAGGTTATTAAATGAATCCCCCCTAGTTCTGTGTATTTGGTGAGTTTGGTATTTTTGACCATCTGGAAAGCCGCCATTCCGGGTCATTTTGCGAAATTTTGTATTCTGGCCTGTTAAAGGGTTAATAAAGCATACTATTAGATTGGGGTTAGCTCTTAAATATAGTTCTCAAATATATTTAACACATCCCAATGATTTTAGCATGGATTCCCTTCATAAAGTGTGCGTTCCGGCCTGTTTTTGCCTGTTCCGTTTGATTTTGGGGTTTTTAAAGGGTTAAAAAAGTATTATATTGAATTTGTTTTGGTTCTTAAATATTGTTCTCAATAATATCTAACACATCCCAGTGATATTGTCATTGATTTCTTTTTTAAATGGCCTGTTCCGGCCTGTTCCGTTCCGTTCCGGCTTTTACACCGTCCCACTCCAAACAGCCTTTTTTGAAGAATTATACTTGTAAATAGGAAAGTAAAAACAAGCAGAATTTAATGTACTACTTCTATATGCAAGTAGTTTCTAATTATATACTTTTTGAAATAGAAAGATACTTTGAATACTCAGGAAATTTATATCTACACAGTTGGAAGATGGCATATACATATGCAAAGCTCATTAACTTAAAGAACCAATGTATTGCATTTACAGTAAATATCATGTTTGTTTGCTGTACACAGACTAATAAAAACAGTATGCAGTTTAAATAAATACAAGTTCACATTTTTCTTAGCTTTTAAGATGTGTGTTTTTCCTCAAGCAGAGCTGAGTATAGCCTCCTACCTGTGTCTATTAGGGGTGTGGCCACCTCTGACTGTGTGGATTAAAAATAAAGTCTGACCAGTCCAGGTTCTGCTTCAGACTGAGCATGCTGAGTAAAGGGGGCAGTACTATGATGTCTCATACACTGACATTGGGAGGGGCCTATTGGGCAGCTGTAAGCCTGCTATCAAGCTCCGTGTGTGAGTGTGCCTGAGTCAGTGTGTGTGTGTGTGTGTGAGACTGACTGAGTTTAACTAAGTGAGTGTGACTGAGTCAGTGTGAAACTGACTGAGTGTACCTGGGTGTGACTGAGTCCGTGTGAGTGTGTGAGACTGACTGAGTCAGTGTGAGTGTGAATGAGTGAGTGTATGAGACTGAGTGAGTGTGACTGAATCAGTGTGAGACTGACTGAGTGTGTGCGTGTGCCTGGGTGGGACTGAGTCCGTGTGAGAGTGTGAGACTGAGTGAGTGTGACAGAGTCAGTGTGAGTGTGTGAGACTGAGTGAGTGTGACTGCGTAAGTGTGAGACTGACTGAGTGAGTGTGTGATTGAGTGAGTGTGTGAGTGACTGAGGGAGTGTGACTGACTGACTAAGTCTGACTGACTGAGTGTGATTGAGTGAGTGTGTGAGAGTGACTGAGGGAGTGTGACTGACTGACTAAGTCTGACTGACTGAGTGTGTGCGTGTGACTGAGTGAGTGAGTGTGAGTAAGTGGTAAATACACACAGACACAAACACGCACACACATATATACAGTATATATATATATATATATATATATATTTATTTATATATACACAGTCACAGATATATATATATACTAGCGACTTGCCTGTCAAAAATGATGGGGCAATAAAATTGTAAGGCCGGTAATGCTGTTTTGGCCGGACATTAATTTTGTTGGTGGTCTGAGATCCTTCGGCGCTCATTGCGAGGCTGTTGGTTGTTGTCTTTTTTTTTCTGATAGGCACTTTTGCTGTTATTGTTTGGTCAGCGGTGATCTGCTTTTTGCGCTTATTGCAAGGCTTTGTGTGCTATGAGCAGCATTGGCGCTCGTGAGTGGCGCAGTGAATGGCTTTTGTGTTTATTGTGAGAGTGTTTTTTTGTGTATATGTTTTTTTGTATGCTAATTAAATAATTAATACATTTATAAATGAATATACTTTACCTATTTGGAAGTTATATATGCAGGAAGCATTGTGCTGAAGAGCTGACAATCTGTTTTGATATTCCTTCAGCATACAATGTAGGTTTGCACTGTTGTGTAAGTGTCAGCAATGTGTGCAGTGTGTAGTGTAAATAGGCTGAGTGCGCGAGGGGAAGCCGTTAGTGTAGCTGTGTACTTCCACATTGTGTAAGTTAGTGTAGTAAAATGGCGGTGAATGTGCATGTGGTATGCTACTGTGGATGATGTAGCGTCCTTGGTAAGAATGTATCTTGTACCTCGTACGGCTTTTTTGAAAATCCGTCTGTGCTTGGTGGTGTTTTTCGTCTTTAGGGTCCTGTAGCCTCGTTTTCGTTTTTTTCAGCCGGCATATTTCTCTCGCATATGGGATTTCCGTGTGTCTAAACTCGGGAATTTGGACTTAAATTAAGGTGTAACTTCACTTGCAGAGGTCCTGGGTGCCCCCCCCCCCCCCCCCCCCTTGCTGTGGGAAAGCTTTGTATGTATTTTTTATCGTGTTTTTTGTGTTTTGAAATGCGTGTGGTTTGGCCGTTAAGGTCGAATTTTTGCAAGGTCGTAATGTATTTTTTTCTAAGTCCCCCGTGTTGTATTTTTTTATGCTAAGTCCCTAAATTTTCGGTTCTAAGTCCCACAGTTCGTATTTTTTTGTGTAAGTCCGTATATAGTGATTGTGTGTTAGATCTATTTTGGTAAAGTGCCGCTTGTGTGGGTGTTTGTAACCGCGTGTGAGTCGCCGTAGAGCCTCCACTTCCGCAAATGCGTGTATATATATATATATATATATATATATATATGTGTGTGTATATATATATATATATACTAGCGATTTGCCCGTCAAAAAAATGACGGTCAATAAAATTTGAAGCCATGGCAATGCTGTTTGGCACACAATGTTAAGCTTTTTATATTCTAAGGACCTTCAGCGCTCATTGCAAGCCTCTCCTATCGTGTCCTTTGGCTCCTCTCTATATTTTTTTAAATACTTATTAATGAATTAATTGAATAATAAATTAATATAGTTTACCTTTTTCTAATTAATATATGTAACAATCAATAGCCTGAGGGGGGAGGGGGGAACAGACACAAGGGAGGGAGAGGTGGAGAGACACGGGAGAGGGGGGAAGAGTCACAGGAGAGGGAAAAGGGGGGAAGAGAAACAGGGGAGGGAGAGGTGGGGAAAAGAGACACAGGTGGGAGGGGGGAGAGACACAGGAGAGGAGGAGGGGGAAGAGACACATAGGAGGGAGAAGGGGGGAAGAGACACAGGGGAGGGAGGGAGGGAAAGAGCCACAGGGGAGGGAGGGAGGGAAAGAGACAGAGGGGAGAGAGAGAAGGAGAAAGAGACACAGGGGAGGGAGAGGGGGGAAAGAGACACGGGAGGGAGAGGAGGGGGAAAGGAGACACAAGGGAGGGAGACGAAGGGGAAAGGAGACACAGGGGAGGGAGAGGGGGGAAAGAGACAGGGGAGGGAAAGGAAGGAAGAGAAACACGGGAGGGAGAGGCGGTAGAAAGAGACACAGGGGCTGGAGGGGGGGAGACACAGGAGAGGAGGAGGGGGAAGATACACAGGGGAGGGAGAAGGGGGAAGAGACACAGGGGAGGGAGAGGGAGAGACAGGTGATGGATAGAGGAGGGGAAGAGTCACAGCGGAGGGAGAGGAGGGGAAAAGAGACACAGGGGAGGAAGAGGGGGGAAAGAGCCACAGGGGAGGGAGAGTGGGGAAGAAACACAGGGGAGGGAGAAGGGGAAAGAGACACATGGGAGGGAGAGGGGGAAAGAGACACAGGGGAGGGAGAGGAGGGGGAGGAAGGAGACATAAGGGAGGGAGACGAAGGGGAGGGAGATGGTGAGAGACACGGGGAAGAAGAGACACGGGAGAGATGGGGGAGAGAGAGGAGGGGGAAAGAGACACAGGGGAGGGCCACAAGAGGGAAAGTAGACACAAGGTAGGGAGAGGAGGTGGAAAGGAGACACAAGGGAGGGAGGGGGGAAAGGAGACACAAGGGAGGAAGTAGACAGGGGGAGAGGCTTGCGATGAGCGCCGAAGGTGCTCACATTGGGTGGCAAACAGCATTGTCAGCCGTCATTACTGCGACTATATAAATATCACATATAATAGTTGTCAAACTATAAATCGTCGTCACGCTTTGCAAGCGAAGGGTCGCATTTGCGGAAGGGGGAGGCTCCAACAACTGTCAGACAATACTCACTACAAGAAATTGAACCAGGACCCTACAGAAAAATATACTCTTCAACTTAAGGAACTCCTCAAAACATTACCTAAAAATATACATCAGGAATTAGAACAACTCATCCCCGCCAATCCTACAACTGGGACTTTCTACCTACTGCCAAAAATCCACAAACCAGGCAACCCAGGGAGACCAAATGTTACAGGTATGGACAAACTGACTGAAAAGATATCTGGATTTGTTGAAAACATCCTTAAACCATTAGTTAGTAACACCAGTGCCTACATACAAGACACCACTGACTTTCTCAACAAACTCAGTCAGATTAAAGACCTACCTGCTAACACACTACTGGTTACCATGGATGTAGAGTGTCTTTACAGTAATATCCCACACAAACAAGCAAAACAATAAATATGGCCCTGATATTATTGTTGGCACTCTCCACTCATCTATATATAGGAAACCTACAGACAGATGTAATTACCTACACAGCTCCAGTTTCCATCCCTCCCACACCAAACAAGCCATCATCCATAATCAAGCTATTAGATACCATCAGATTTGCTTAAACATTGGAGACCGTGATAAAAATGTAAAAACACTGTCTGAATCTTTCAAACAAAAGGGTTACAAACCCCGTATTATTACCCAAAAAATAAACACTGCCATCAAAATACCCCGAGAACACCTATTAAACTACAAAACAAAAGAAGCTACTTCACGTATACACTCTAGTGACCACATACCATCCAATTTTAGAAAGAATCGGAAAATAATCAAAGATTTACAACCATTACTAATTGAAGATACGGAATTAAAATATATATTCCCAAAACCTCCCATCCTTGCATTTAAACAACCACCAAACCTGAAACAAAAACTTGTCAGCAGAGAATTTGGCCAATGAACAACTAAATACAAAAAATGGAACTAAACCTTGTAACAAACGTGCCTGTAAATTATGCCAACACATTTGTAAGGATGACACAGACACACATAACAACAAAACCAATAGCATCAAAGGATCATATTCATGTACATCGTCTAATGTGGTTTATATAATACAATGTACTTTATGTGACACAGGCTGTTACATTGGAGAAACCGGTCAAAAAAAGCATTTAAGGATTCAATAAGAAAGCATAATGAAGACAGAGTATTGTAGCCCAGTGGGACACCATTTTAGCCAGAATGATCACTCCATCCAAAACTTAAAAGTCAAAATACTCATAGGAAAATTTAAAAGCATCCAAGAGAGAAAAGCATTTGAAATAAAGATGATCACGGTATTCAACACTAAAAACACAGGACTTAATATAGACTTGGGTTTTCTAATACATTATCAGAATTTCATGTGATTTTTTTTCCCTCTTATACCATAACAGACATAGCACCCTTAGTGAGGTGTTTGTCCAACAGGAAAGATATCACTGTATATATTGATGTATATGTGTATATAATATATGTATATATGTTTCCTTTGCTATGTTGTGTTTATTCCCCATATATGTATTTACCTGATGATGTCAGATGCTGTTTCCACTCTATCTGCATCTGCTGTTATTATTCAAACTGAGGGTTCCATCTCATGTAGTATTTCTTGAGACTTGATAAAGAGAGGTTAAACCTCTCGAAAGCTTGTCATTATAAATAAGACGTTAGTCCAATACAAAAGGTATCAAATTATGTTGCAATACTCATTATTAATCTATATATATATATAGATTAATAATTACTAAATTACTATATATATATATATATATATATATATATATATATATATATATATATATATATATATATATATATATATTGTGACCAGGTTGGCCGCATATAGCGGTGGTTTCTTGAAATAAGGGCTGATACCGGCTTGAAAGTGCAGCAAATTGGTTTATTTACAGAAAGAAAATAACAGCTGTAGCAGTAGCTCTGCTTAAATTAACGGAAAATAAACAATTACTTCTCCGCGAGGTGGGAGAATGCCACCTTGTGGCCAGGTTGTAAACAGTCCTTTAAACTTGGGAGACTGCCACCTTGTAAACAGTCCTTTAAACTTGGGAGACTGCCACCTTGTGGCCAGCTTGTAAACAGTCCTGTAAACTTGGGAGACTGCCACCTTGTGGCCAGGATACCAATAGTCTTTGAGACTGGTGAGAGTGCCACCTTGTGGCCAGGATAAAATATTCTTCTTCTACTGGAAATAGTGCCACCTTGTGGCCAGGAAACCAATAGACTCTTTACTGGTGAAAGGGTTGCCACCTTCAGCAACCTCTGGGACACAGCTCCTCTCTGGGACACCGCTCCTCTCTGGGACACCGCTCCTCTCTGGGACACCACTCCTCTCTGGGACACCGCTCCTCTCTGGGACACAGCTCCTCTCTGGAACAAAGTTGCGGGTGAAGCATAGGGCCCTCCCTTCTCTCCCGTATGCTTCACCCCAGGGACCCTTGCATAACACAAACTCACTTGTATTAACTTCTGTCTTCTACTGAACTTCTTCCCTGGGGCATAATACGTCAGCTACAACTGTGCTTAGGCCTTTAAGGCAAACTCTGCCTGGGAATCCTCACTAATCCCCTTCACTTACTGGGCTTCCTTGTACCTTCACCTCCTGAGTCTGTAGTCACTCTTCCAGCTCACACGACTTGCTGTAGTCCCCGTACTCCCAGTAACAGTAACGAGGCGATCCTTTACAGGGTAGTTCACAAACTTCACTGTACTTCCACACCGGATCACCTTCCACTCTGGACTTGCTTCTGACAGCAGCCCACAACCTGCACAGAGCCTAGCCGGCCACACCTCCCTTCCATGTCTGCTCTCCAGGCTTTTAAAGGGAAGTTGCTCCAATTAGGAGTTCTTCAGAAGTTTTAACTCCTTCACTTCTGTCAAGAACTCCATACTCCACTTGCTTGTCATCACTTCTAAGGAGCAAACGATCACACACCCTCCCCCTCAGATCAACAACATGGTGTTGGGCGACTTGCCGAGAGGCCGGACATCCGGTAGGGTCGCTCACCACTCAAGAACTCTTCTCCCAGCCAACCATTCCTGCTCAGTGCCGTCCGCATTGAGGTAGAAGGCTGCGATAGTGGCCGCCTGTAAATCCATCTTCTCCTTTCCTTACTGGTCTGTTTGCCTCCTTCATGTGTGTCGCCTTTATCGGGAAGGAGTGAATCCCCCAACTTTGTAGAGCTGTCCTCGAACAGCCTCGTGGTGGACTCTGTAGTCACATGTCTGGGTACAGATATAACAATATCCGTTGCACTCTCTTCGAGCCCGTCATCATTTCCAATCTCTTTATTAACTTCAACTCCCAGGAGTTCTTCTACAGTCTCCGTGTTTCCCTCGTCATCCTCAACTTCACAGCCATCTCCATTGTCCAACTTAAACATAGCCTGGCGCTTCTGCCGCTCTTCAGTACGATGCTGTTTCATTGCTTCCTGCAGCTTTGCTTTAAGAAGTGGGATCTTTTCAACTGGCTTTTTCTGAATTATCTCATCAGTTGTTTCAGCAGACACAATGACAGATACCACATCTGCCTTTAGCTCCTCCTTTCCATCTGCCGTTGTCCCTTTGCGGACGATATTTAGGTTAACTTTCCTCTCAATCACAGGCTTGGCTTTATGCAGGGAGTGCTTCAGAAAACGCTTTTTCCAAGCTTCTAGTTCTTTATTTTGCTTTGGTTCATCCAATTTACCAAATGAGCCAACATCAGGGCAAAAACAGGGCTTTAAGTACAGATCCACCCTAAGAGCACAGAGCTTTTCCAGCTTGGAAAACTTTGTTTTATGTTGTTTTGGTACAGGATATTTAGATGTCTCCTCAACAGTCTGAGAATCCCGTAGAGGCACCGGGATTTCCTGCTGGATTTCACAAGTAGGATCTTCGTCTTCACTTACAGGCTTTGGAATGTACTCTGGCTTATCCACATGGTCCTCCGAATCCACTGTGTTCCAAGCCATTTGTGGCTCATCAGAACTCTTGGCTGGCTTACTTCCTCCAACTTTAGTTCCTTCTAATACCTCGCCCGTACAAGCCTGTGATGCTTGGATAGTATTATTTGCATCCCCTTTACATTCTTTTGCTGGAGCAGAGTCTCTTGTTTTGATTTCTTTTTTATCACTAATGTTCACCTTACTTTCCAAACTGCGTGGCTGATACTTTGTTGATTTAATAAGCTGCAGGTCATTCCCTTCGCAAGATGGCCTTGGCCGACGCTTGAAGAAATCATGAATGCTTTCTGCAGTCACTTCCTTTGCTAATGGAGTCCTTTGTGCAGCCCCTTCCTCTGCTGCCTCCTCCAACAAATACGTAAATTCTTCTTTATTACCATCAGCAGGGATGATTTCAGGGAGTTTTTCGTCAAGTAATGGCACATTTTCTGTTGTGCAAATAATTTCAAAGACCTCAGTATTCGTTTCAATAATATCTACTACATGTTGTACCGTTTCTGCTTTTTCAAGAGTACTCTCCAATAGCTGTGGAGTTGCGCTTATTAGACATTCCTCAACTAAACTCTTGGACCCATGCTTGCAAATGCTCAGCTCAACCATGTCTTCGGTGTCTCTCACCTGTGCATCATCATGATTTTCTATAACTGCTTCAACAATTATTTCAGTTTCAAATTTAACTTTGTTCTTAGACAACTGAAATTCCTTTGCTTGCTCTGTCACTGCCGCACTTATCCAGGATGGAGATCTTTCTTCAAGACTGGTAACAGCTCTCTCCCCCTCTATCACAGTCACAGTGACAGCATGAATTAGTTCAGTGCCTTTCTCAGGTACTGTTCCTTGCTCTTTTGATGAATCCGTAACAGAGGCTTCCATAGATCGTGGAGCATCTAACTTTTCTTGCTTAGCCGCATCAAACTCAGCCAGCGGAACTACGGCTGGTTCATCAGAGTCATCATTGAATCCTTCTGCTTGTGCAGCTTGTCCAGCTTCATTTAGTGGAGTATGCTCCAGTTTTGCTACAGGAACAGTCTTTTCTAAGGTGTTCACATCGGACACTGGCCTAGCAACACTTTCTAGCTGGTCTCCATTGGAAGCCTCTTTGTCTCTTTCCTCACTGTCTAATGTCAACAGTCGTATTCGCAGGGGCTTCTGTCGAAATTGAGAGATGTTCAGCTCTTTATCACTGTGCGGCAGCTCCCACACCACGGATTCGTGCAGCTTAGGCTTTGGGGGACATTTCCTCTGCTCCCAAATAGGCATCAATTTCTCATTCCTGTAGGACACTCGGTAGTCCTCAAACGCAGGCTTCCTCCGCCATTCAGGGATATACTCTGGCCTCATTTTAACTTGGGCTTGTCTTTGCAGCCTTGAAAGACGCTGTTTCTTCTCCTCTAAGGTCCTTCTATCTGCACCAGCAGGCTCTTTTGTTCTCTCAGCAATCTCTTTTGTTCTCTCAGCAATCTCTTTGGCTGGATCGGCCGGCTCTGCGGGCTCTCTCGCCGGCTCTGCGGGCTCTCTCGCCGGCTCTGCGGGCACTCTCTCCGACTCTGCGGGCACTCTCTCCGACTCTGCGGGCACTCTCTCCGACTCTGCGGGCACTCTCTCCGACTCTGCGGTCTCTGGGGAGCCGCTTCACTCGCAGCTCCTGCCGCTTCACTCGCAGCTCCTGCCGCTTCACTCGCAGCTCCTGCCGTCTCACTCGCAGCTCCTGCCGTCTCACTCGCAGCTCCTGCCGTCTCACTCGCAGCTCCTGCCGTCTCACTCATGGCACTGCACCTGGTGGCTTTTTCCACTCTCTCTTCCTCCTTGTTTACTACTAGGTCAGGTTTGGTTGGCCTTCCCTTAACAGGGAAACTGTATCTTATACTTGGACCAACAAGTATATCTCTTGGGTAGCGATAAGCCTGTCTGCCAAAAAAATTCCAGGGGTGCGCTCTCTGTACTCTCTTTACTCCTATACGGTCAAGGATCTCCTCTTTCAGGGTGCAATAATTGGTTGCCATTTCTTCAGGCAAAACCCCATACGCTTCCTGTGCTTCTCCACACAGATAGGGACCCAGGACTGTGGCCCAGTGCTGTTTAGGCCAACCTTCCCTGGTAGCAATCTTCTCAAAATTCAGGAGGTAGGTTTCTACATCATCCTGAGCTGTCATTTTCTTTAGAAAGCAATTAGGGTTCATAATCCTGCTTGATTTTGGACCCACAATGTTCTCTGTAGAACTCAATCGCTGCAGCTGCACTTTCTGTGCTTCTAAAGACTTTCTCATTTGGACCCTGTCCTCTTCCATTTGTCTCTGCCATTTCTCTGTGGCCTCTCTAAATCTTGCAGCTACCTCTCCAAAACCTTTATCTTCCTCTTTTGCAGCTTGGATGCTATCCTCTGCAATCATTTCACTCTTTCCTGCCTGGCTCTGACCCAGCAGCCAGCACTCTATTCATCTCTGCCTGCTGCTTGTTCATTACCCGCTGTGCTTCTATAAACGCTTTAAGGGCCTCCTCCATATTTATGCTGTACGGTGGGCTGTCTTCTTCAACACAAACACTTTTGGATCCCACTTCTGACACCAGTGTGACCAGGTTGGCCGCTGCTTAAATTAACGGAAAATAAACAATTACTTCTCCGCGAGGTGGGAGAATGCCACCTTGTGGCCAGGTTGTAAACAGTCCTTTAAACTTGGGAGACTGCCACCTTGTGGCCAGCTTGTAAACAGTCCTTTAAACTTGGGAGACTGCCACCTTGTGGCCAGCTTGTAAACAGTCCTTTAAACTTGGGAGACTGCCACCTTGTGGCCAGGATACCAATAGTCTTTGAGACTGGTGAGAGTGCCACCTTGTGGCCAGGATAAAATATTCTTCTTCTACTGGAAATAGTGCCACCTTGTGGCCAGGAAACCAATAGACTCTTTACTGGTGAAAGGGTTGCCACCTTCAGCAACCTCTGGGACACAGCTCCTCTCTGGGACACAGCTCCTCTCTGGGTCACCGCTCCTCTCTGGGACACCGCTCCTCTCTGGGACACAGCTCCTCTCTGGGACACCGCTCCTCTCTGGGACACAGCTCCTCTCTGGGACACAGCTCCTCTCTGGAACACAGTTGCGGGTGAAGCATAGGGCCCTCCCTTCTCTCCCGTATGCTTCACCCCAGGGACCCTTGCATAACACAAACTCACTTGTATTAACTTCTGTCTTCTACTGAACTTCTTCCCTGGGGCATAATACGTCAGCTACAACTGTGCTTAGGCCTTTAAGGCAAACTCTGCCTGGGAATCCTCACTAATCCCCTTCACTTACTGGGCTTCCTTGTACCTTCACCTCCTGAGTCTGTAGTCACTCTTCCAGCTCACACGACTTGCTATAGTCCCCGTACTCCCAGTAACAGTAACGAGGCGATCCTTTACAGGTTAGTTCACAAACTTCACTGTACTTCCACACCGGATCACCTTCCACTCTGGGCTTGCTTCTGACAGCAGCCCACAACCTGCACAGAGCCTAGCCGGCCACACCTCCCTTCCATGTCTGCTCTCCAGGCTTTTAAAGGGAAGTTGCTCCAATAAGGAGTTCTTCAGAAGTTTTAACTCCTTCACTTCTGTCAAGAACTCCATACTCCACTTGCTTGTCATCACTTCTAAGGAGTAAACGATCACAATATATATATATATATATATATATATATATATATATATATATATATATATATTGAAGAGTGAAGCTGCAGTGAATGTCTAGTAATCTAGTAATTTAGGAATTATTAATCTATATATATATATATACATATATATATATATAGATTAATAATGAGTATTGCAATATTATTTGATACCTTTTGTATTGGACAAACGTCTTATTTATAATGACAAGCTTTCGGGAGGTCTAAAGCAATACTAACATGAGATGTACATTGTCTAATGTGGTTTATATAATACAACTAGCGACTTACCCGTCAAAAAATGATGGTCAATAAAATGTTATTGCTGTGAAAACTGTTTGACACACAATATGAGTCTCTGACATTCTTAACCTTTTTTTTATTATGTACAAAGAAAAACAAAATTTTGAATAAAACTTTTTATTTTTTAACTTTCAACTTGTATTTCACCAACAGGTATAGAATATCTTTTTTCAATATTAACTTTTTAAATTGTCATATATGGAATAACAATATAACAATGTGTAAAGTTTTCATGGATACATATTGTAAACAATAACATAAAAGTTTGTAACATGCAACTTGTATTTTAAGCAATCTTGAACCTTTTTTTTTAACAATACTAACATTTTGAATTGATAGTTATCCATTAATAACAGACGACTATGTAAACTTTCTGTAAATAACTATTTTGAACAATGAGATGCTTTGTAACACTTGTTAAACTAATTAGTCATTGAATCCAGAGGAAGGCAAACAATAAAAAAAAAAAACATTGAAACTTGGCCAATTGTATCAAAGAGGGAAACAAATTAATTCCTTCCTGACCCCATTAACTGGCTATCAGATTACTCTCTGAATCAATACTCTCTATTTAAATTATACAGTTCAATGTATTAAGAAATGATGAAAGTTGTAGTAACATAAATCCTTGACTATATACAATATCCAATGAACCAACTTTCCACAACTTTGAAAATACAATGTTAACATATGAATTAGTAACATAAAACAATAAAATGTAACCTTTAAGTTAAAGAAAATGCAACCTAATTGTTTTGTTGGGCCGATCATGTAAAAAGGTAACTTCTAACACATTCCAATCTGTATAACCACTGTTTACTTCTGTTTTTCTTTTTTTTTTTCTTTTTTTTTTTCTTGTTGTACTTTGTGCAAATGGCACATAGAGTTTTCTAAGTGAAATTGTGGTCCCCTATTTAAATAGTCCAAGAGAGCTAAAATGTTGTCCTGGAAGTAAAACCACTGTTCTCTATGTTGTTTTGTCATTGTTTAGAGTTTCTTATAAAAATAGTGGTCCTCTCAAATCAGTCCGAGTAACATAAAATGTTGTTGTCGAAATGAAACCACTGTCCTCTATATTTACAGCACCTCATAGTACACAATGTTTTTTGTAAAAACGCATCCATCTTCCAATAAATCACCCTGACTTGGGTTTCCTTCAACATGTACTTTAATTTCCCCTGGATTATTGCATCTTAAAAATGCAACATATATTTGACCATGTGCAAACATAGGTTCCTTCAAAAAAATACCCACAGACTTAAAAGTTTGTCCTTGGGATTTATTGATGGTCATGGCAAATGCCATGATAATGGGAAATTGTCTCCTTTGAAGGACAAAAGGCAAACCACTCTCACTTGCAGCCAAATCAATTCTCGGTATAAGAACTGGTTCGCCTTTATGGGTACCACTCATAATTTCTGCAAATTAACCTTTAAATCCTTCACAATTAATCTGGTCCCATTACAAAGTCCTTTTTTGGGATTCATATTTGTCAATAGCATGACAATTGCCCCTTTTTTAAGTTGCAAAACATGTGGTGGCATTCCAGAGGGAGTTAAAGAATTAATAAATTCCATAGTAAAGTTTGCTTTACTATCTTTGTCATCAGCCAGAACAGAATCTGCACTGTAATAGTTTTTTTGTGGTGCATTGATTAATTTTAATATTTTGTTGTTTAGATTCAAGGCATCTATATTTTTGGATGTCAATATGACTTTGCTTGCAATGTCTGAGTAATCCTAGTTATTGAAGGTGTTGAGGAAGATTGTCGAAATTAGTGGTTCTTTTGAAATCATTTCTGGTGGAATTTGTACAGCATCATCAGGTAAATTATTTATTTTTGGCTGTTTTCCTTCTCCAATCTGAATGAGCCAATAATTGAATTAATTTTAGCCTTCAGATCTCATATTTACTTCTCATTTAGGGTGTGTAAATATTTTCTACAGCTTACTTCTTTTTATACACATTTTGACAATGTCAGTCTAATTGCTATGTGGCACCACAGGTAATGTTTGCCTGAAATCTCCTCCTAACAACATCACCTTTCCACAAAATGGCAAATCATTAGCCATAACTTCTTTTAATAAATCGATTAATACATTGCAGGGCATGACATGACATCATAGTTGCCTCATCTATTATAATTAATTTACTCTTGTGCAATTTTTTTGCTTGTAATGAATTCATTCGAATATCCAACACTGATGTTTCCAGAATGGGAACTGGCAGTTTAAATCCACTATGCACAGTTCTTTCACCTTCTAACAAAAGTGCGGCAATTCCAGTGGTTGCAAATGGCAGTGCTATTTGACCCTGTGCTCGAATGTAACTCATCAACAAATTATATAGATGCGTTTTTCCTGATCCACCAGGGCCATCCAGATAGAAATAACGCTCTTTGAGCATGTCATCTTGTATTGCATTTGTGATGGCGTTACAAATAAACGATAATAATAATAATTTCATCTATAATTCCTGGATCAGGCAGATTAAAATTGGCACAATTTAATCCATGACAAAGAAAGATTTCCTGTATTTCCATTAATGCTTTCAATTGTTCAATGGTCTCATTGTAACGTTTCAAAAAATCTTCACACAAATTTAAATTTTTTCCACAAAGTTAATGCATCTGGTACATTGCAAAAGATACAAATGAAAGCATTGTTCTCTCATTTGCCTTGGCATTTGACATAGTGCTGCTTCCTCGAGACATCTCTCCCATTCTGTATCATCTGTCAGAAAGTTTTGATGTCTTGCAGCTTACTGGAAAGTTTCATATGTAATTGACTGTGCGTAAATGTTCATAACTTTGTGCACCGGGAACATGTAAATGAAGTAATCTTAAACTTAAATGTTCATTGTCTCGTTGACTGACGGTATATATTCTTGGGATAATTTTATAAGTATGTTTCTTTCGTTGTCTCCATTCACCATTTACGAATACATAGTGATTTGGAATGTCAATGTATAAAAATTGTCTGGCCTGAGTGTCCTGACAATTTAATTGAAATCAAGCAGTAAGCGCAGTTGCTCTATGTTCACTTTGTGATAAAGCATTTCTTTCATTGCCTGCAGTGAAGCAAACAAATCGACTTTGTGGCAAATGGACAGCTAATCGATACACAGCATGTGACCAATCATGCATCTCAAATTTGAGAAGACGCCACATTCTGAAGCACTTACATAGCGAGCATCTAAATAAGATGAAAGTTCGTCATGTAAAATGGGATTGTCTTTTCCATTTTGTGCACCTTGCACAACAACAGTTGCTGCATCATATCCTTTATATATATATTTATACACATATTTGATGGATTTAATAGAAGTGCAAGCTTCCACATTGATATGAGCATTGTACTTCATCAGCAAATGTGGATTGTATGGAACCACATATCTATTATCGACCTTTTGGCCACGGATAATAGCTGTTTGTCCTTCTCTTCTTTTATACAAAGGGTATCCATCACAATTATCATAAGTCTGCATTTTAAATTGTTTTGGAAACTCTTTTATGCATTTTTTATTTTCCATACATGGGGAATTTGGATTGATCTCTCCACATGGACCATGTATCATTCTACGAGTTACAATCTCATAAAGTTTGGAATGTTTCTCTGGATGTGGCAGTTCAGCAGTAATTATCCATGAATCCACTCTGCTGTATACCATTTATCTTTTTCTTGCAAGATTAAAAGTATATGTGCATGTGGCAAGCCTCTTTTTTGAAATTCAATGGTATAAAGAAAAGCCACACATTTTCCAAATAAGTCTGCTTTAGTTATATCATGAATTAATGAAATGAGTTTTATTTTGAATACTTTTGCCACCAAATCTGGTCGGTCAGAAGTAGTTTGTCCAAGCAGTAAATTTTCTTTGATCTCTGGCCATTGTGGATTACATGTAAATGTAATGAATAAATCTGGTTTGCCAAATTTAGTGACAATAGCCATTGCATCATTGTATCTTTCTCGCATATTGCGAGGAGATCCTTGGAAAGAGGATGGCAAAATCATTGTTCGTCCAGCAGGAATGTCTCTGTTTGCAGCCAATTCAGCGACATAATCCATCAATCCACAATATTGTTCTTCTCGAAGCTTGTTTTGTTGACTTGTAGATAGGAATCAATAATCCATTGTTGCGTGAGTTTACCCCCACATAAAATAGGATTATAATAATCCCGGACAGCAGTTTGTGCCACTTTATATTCCAGCATGGAAATATTGTTTCTAACACGAACTTTTCTATTGGGATAACTTTGCAACTGTAATTTTGGTTGCCATCCTGGCTCCCCATTTGGAAAGAAAATGGGATATGTCATAGGATCCAAATTACTGCTTAAAATATTTATGTTTATAAAAGGTTGTTCTTCATTGCATGGATATATTCTAATATTCTAATATATTCTAATATCTCAAATGGTGGTTCCCCATCATCATTTTTAAATACCATGGCAACCTAATTTGCTGTTGGTAAATTATATCGTCTTTGATCAGTATGACGATCTCTTTTGAGAACCATATTTACTATTGGCATTGGCAATTGATGTCTTTACGCATGTGCTAGTTGTTCTTTTTCAACCTAATTTTTTGTATGCTTTACTATATGGGTTGTTGGCCATAATGATATCAAGCTGTTCAAAGACTAAGGGTAAGCATTGTTTATTTTCAGGAAGCATCATTCGTTGTTCAACAGCTTCCATTGTATCAAGGACATATAGCTGTGCAAATTTCCTTTGTTCTCCTGATTCTGGGTGTAAATGTGAAGTCCGGTGGTATATTTGTCCTTGGACTTTAAAACAGTATGGACCATGTTCTGGGACATTTCCGGCTAATGTTGCACCCATTGAAGTAAATTAAATTGCACTGTTATAAGACCGAATGTTTTTCTTAAAATTGGTGTAATTTGGAAATGTAGGATCACTCATGATACTTTTTAAATATTCTGGAAATTTGTGTCTTTCTGGAAGTCTTACCTTTCCTTTCTGACAGCAACTAATAAACTCTCCATCAGTTGGTCGTTCTTTCAGAAAATGATAGACCCCACAAAACTGACAAACCACATTCATTAATCCACAATAATGAGTGTCTACTGTTGCTCTAAATAAAGGACTATCATGACCTTTCTCAATATAGATCTCATTTGAACTTTCTATGTCTTCATTGGTGTCATATCTATCAACATTGGTGTGAGGAGGAAAATAGGGTCATTAGAGAATGTTTTACAGACATTTTTTTGTTTACTTTTTCTTTTCTTTGAATCTCCTGCAGGCTCATTTTGTGCTTTTTTAGCCATTTTTATTTTATTTAGAAGTCTCTGTCGATCTTCTCTTAAACTTTGTGAAGTCTCAGGGGTCTGTGCATCTCTACATCTCTGCTTCCTTTCCCTTGCCATTCTTCTTTTATAATCTTTCTTATCTTCTGCATTGTCCGCCATTGTAATCTGTTATTGGAAATAGACTTGTAAGAATTTTTAACCTGTCATATATTTCTAAAAAAATTAATGGTAATCTGCCTCTGCCTGTGTCTCTGGGTGTCTGTGTCTCTGGGTGTCTGTGTCTGGCTGTGTGTGTCTGGCTGTGTATGTGTCTCTGGCTGTGTGTGTGTGTCTGTGTCTAGCTGTGTGTGTGTGTGTCTGGCTGTGTGTGTCTATGTGTCTGGCTGTGTGTGTCTGGCTGTGTGAGTGTCTGTGTGTCTGGCTGTGTGTGTGTTTGCGTGTGTCTGGCTGTGTCTGCATGTGTCTGTGTATCTCTGTGTGTGTGTCTCTCTGTGTGTGTG
Source organism: Discoglossus pictus (assembly GCA_027410445.1). Classification (NCBI taxonomy): domain Eukaryota; kingdom Metazoa; phylum Chordata; class Amphibia; order Anura; family Alytidae; genus Discoglossus; species Discoglossus pictus. The sequence continues at coordinate 287,052,730 of CM050163.1, forward strand.
TATCACTGTGTGTGTGTATATCTCTGTGTGTGTGTGTGTATCTGTGTGTGTTTGTGTCTCTGTGTGTGTGTCTGTCTCGTAGTGTGTGTGTATCTGTGTGTGTGTCTCTGTGTGTGTGTCTGTCTCGTAGTGTGTGTGTATCTGTGTGTGTGTTTATCTGTGTGTGTGTGTGTCTGTCTCTGTGTCTGTGTGTCTCTGTGTGTCTCTCTATGTGTCTTTCTGTGTCTGTCTCTCTCTCTCTGTCTCTCTCTCTGTCTCTCTCTCTGTCTCTCTCTCTGTCTCTCTGTGTGTCTGTCTCTCTGTGTGTCTCTCTGTGTCTGTCTCTCTGAGTCTGTTTCTCTGTGTGTCTGTCTCTGTGTGTGTCTGTCTCTCTGTGTGTCTGTCTCTCTGTGTGTCTGTCTCTCTGTGTCGTCTCTCTCTTTTTTTTTTCTTCCTGTAATTAGTCGATATTTTTTTCAAATAAATGGCTTAAATTAATTCAGCAATATGTGTCATCCATGGGCTCTAAAAAATACTTAATCCTATATTTGTAAAGAATGTCATCACTAAATCATATACCTGTGAAGTAGATATTCTATAATGTAAAATGCTGCAGAGGCGACTCCTGTGTTGAGGCAGGTTACGACGTGAAAAATCTGTGAAAAGTTCTAAAAATCATATTTAATTTTTTGTTTGAATGAATGTACTAAATAACATTGATCAATACTTAATGCTATATTTGTAAAGAATGTCATCACAAAATCATATACCTGTCAATTTGATGTTCTATAATGTTAATTAGTGCAGAGGCGAATCCTGTGTCCAGGCAGGTGGAGACGGGAAATCTGTCAAAAGATGTAAAAATCATATTTAATATGTTTTTTTGAATGAACGTATGAATCATTGAAAGTACTTGTTGTCCTTCTCATACATGCATCTATTAAAATAAATTAAAATATTGAAAAATGATATACCTTTGAAGGTGATCTGATTGCAGATTAAATGCTGCAAACGCCCCTCTGTTTAGTCAGGTGGGCAGATGATGAAACTGTGAAATAAAAAAAAAAGCTTTGTTAATGTTTGTATGATTTTAATTGGCATAGATGCAAAATATAAGTAAATGCACTATAAAATGTAAGAAAGTGATGTAAATATTTAAGCGGTTTGAGGATCCTATTCCTTTGAGACAATGAGCAGCGACAGATAAATATGATGACGCTGTAAAATCTACCTATTTTGTGATGCATTTTAGCACATTTAATTTAGAAATCTTTAAAATAAATGACTAATTAAATAATTAATCATGAACATTAATAATTAAGCATCAACAGACGCAAACAATTGCATTAATAATGAAGGCTGAAACCATAAATATAACAGCAATGTAATCATTTAGCAGCAACACTGAAATGTAAGTGCAGTGCAAAATGTACATATGTTTTCATGCATTTTCCCCCAAAAAATGTGTTCTATGAATGATCAATGAAGTACTTAATGAACATTAAAAGTTGAGCAGCAAGCACGAAATGTAAGTTCACTGTGAAATATACATCTTTTTTTATATATTTTTTACTAAATTTGTTATTAGTACTCATTAATAAATAATTAATGAAAATTATTAATCTTAATGATTACTAAAGTAATAAATGAACATTAATAGTTGAGCATCAACCCCAAAATGTAAGTCCACTGATAAATATACATATTTTATGATCTACATTTTATGAACTTTCTTATTATTACTAATTAATTAATGAACATTAGTAATTAATCAATTACTAAATATGTTATAAAGAGTTAATCAATAATGTAATCATAAAGTAAAGGTAGTGACAATTGTATAATTTTTTAAAAATAATTAATAATTAATAAATTAATATCCATTAAAAATTAATGAATCATGTATTAAACATATTTGAAATTGTTAATGATTAATATCGTGCTAAAGTACAGGTATTGCAAAATATAGTAATGTAATTTATTTATTTTTATTAATATTTTTTTAATTAATAAATAATTAATGAATTAATATACCGTATATACTCGAGTATATGCCAAGTTTTCCAGCCCTTTTTTTTAAGGCTAAAAAGGGCCCCCTCGGCTTATACTCGAGTCACTCCCCCCCCCCCCCTCTGTCTCTCTAACCCCCCCGTGTCTCTCTAACCGCCCTGTGTCTCTTTCCCTCCCCCCTACTCATCCTCAAACCCCCTCCTCATTCTAACCCCCCCCCTCATTCTACTCCTCTAAATACCCCCCCCTCTCCCTTTCCCCTCACTTACCTGCATCTGAAGCTTCTGCTCCGGCCTCCGCTCCTTCCGGCGTCTTGCCGTGGCGCGCATGTGACGTCACTTCATTAGCATATACCGAGTGCCGGCACCCGGTATATGCTAATGACGTGGCGCGCATGTGACATCATGTCATTAGCATATACCGGGTGCAGAGGGAGGTTGAGGAGGGAGGTTGAGGATGAGGAGGGAGGTTGAGGATGAGGAGGGGGGTTGAGGATGGGGGGGTTGAGGTTGATGATGGGGGGGTGACATTGAAGAGGGAGGTTGAGGAGGGGGTTGAGGATGGGGGGTTGAGGTTGAGGAGGGGGTTGAGGATGAGGAGGGGGTTGAGGATGAGGAGGGAGGTTGAGGAGGGAGGTTGAGGAGGGAGGTTGAGGTTGAGGAGGGAGGTTGAGGTTGAGGATGAGGAGGGAGGTTGAGGATGAGGAGGGAGGTTGAGGATGAGGATGGGGGGTTGAGGATGGGGGGTTGAGGATGGGGGTTGAGGATGAGGAGGGGGTTGAGGATGAGGAGGGAGGTTGAGGATGAGGAGGGAGGTTGAGGAGGGGGTTAAGGATGAGGAGGGGGGTTGAGGAGGGGGTGGAGGATGGGGGTTTGAGGATGATGATGGGGGTTTGAGGAGGGAGGTTGAGGAGGGGGTTGAGGATGAGGAGGGAGGTTGAGGTTGAGGAGGGGGTTGAGGATAGGGGGGTTGAGGATGAGGATGGGGGGGTTGAGGAGGGAGGTTGAGGAGGTGGGTTGAGGAGGGATTGAGGATGAGGGGGTTGTGGAGGGAGGTTGAGGATGAGGAGGGAGGTTGAGGATGAGGATTGGGGTTGAGGAGGGAGGTTGAGAATGAGGAGGGGGGAAGAGACACAGGGAAGGTAGAGGGGGAAAGAGAAACAGGGAAGGGAGAGGGGAGAAGAGACACAGGAGAGAGAGGGGGACAAAAGAGAGGGACACAGAGGGCACAAGAGGGACACAGGGGGCAGCACATTTCCCACCCTCGGCTTATACTCGAGTCACTCATTTTACCCAGTATTTTGTGGTAAAATAGGTGCCTCGGCTTATACTCGGGTCGGCTTATACTCGAGTATATACCGTACTTTACCTATTTATAATAAATATCCAGCAATCAATATCCTGAAGAGCTAACAATCTCTTTGGATTTTTCGGCAGCAGAAAATGTCCAGTCAGACTGTCATCACCTGAGGAGAAAGTGTCAGCAGTGTGGCAAGTGTGCCGTATATATAGGCTGCGTGTGCGAGCCAGAACCGTTAGTTTAGGAGGGAAAGCTGCCATTTCAGATGCGTTATTGTGTAGATTGTCGTAAAATGGTGGCAATATTGTATGTTTTACGCGCGTCTGAACAATTTTTCGTCTTTAGTAACAGTCCGTTGTAGTACCTCGTCAAACTGCTACGTGTCCAGCTATGTTTTGCGCGCTTCCAGGTCGTGTAGCCTCATTTTCATTTTTTTCGTTGCCCATTTTTTTCCTCGCTTAGGTGATTTTCGAGTGGTGAAAATCGTCTAAATCAAGTTAAATTTGAGTTCCAGCTCACTGACAGACGTCCTGGCTGTTGCCCCATGCGCTGTGTGATGTTTTTGTTTATTTTTCGGGTGTATTTAGTTTCTGATTTTTGGTTTGCAAGTCTCTGCCACTAAGTTCGCATTTTTACGACTCATATTTTTGTTTTTCTAAGTGTTACGACTCGTATTTGGAGTCGTAATAGTTTTTTTTCTAAGTCCCACGTTCATCATGCTAAGTGCTGCGAGTTTTGTCCAGTGGTGTGTGGCGCCGTTGGAGTAAGTGCTACGACTTGAGGTTTGTGTGTGGGAGTTTTGTGGGTTTGTTTGAAGCGCCGTAGGAGTAAATAGCTGCGAGTTAAGGTGTGTGTGGGAGTTTTGTATGGTGTTTTAAGGCGCCGTAGAGAAAGTGCTGGGAGTTAAGAATGCTGGGTTGTGTTGTTAGTGTTTTGAGGCGGAGTAGGACAAAGTGCTGCGAGTTAAGGATTATGCAGAGTTGTGTTGTTCCAAAGTCATGCGCCTTAAAGCCTCCACCTTCCACATATGCGGCACCTCGCTTCGCGAGGTTCCGCAATTGCGCACCAAACTGCGTCCCTCGCTTTGCGAGGGATGCAGTTCCTGCGAGCTCACTTTGCGAGCTTGCAAAGCGTGACGACGATTCCTAGTTTGACAACTATTATATGTGATGTACTTTATGTGACACAGGCTGTTACATTGGAGAAACCGGTCATGTATATATTGATGTATATGTGTATATAATATGTGTATATTTCACCATGGCTCCCATCAGCCCTACTGCAGGCGTGCACGGGTAGCCGGCAAGCGTGCGCGCGCGCACACGCGAAGACGTCGCGTGCGCGGGTAGCCGGGCAGACGCGCGCATCTACAGCAATGAGGTGAGGGAGAGAGACACGGGGGAAGAGTGACAAGGAGGGGAGAAGCAGGGGAAGAGATACATGAGGGAGGGAGAGGAGGAGGGGAATAGAGACGCGAGAGGAGGGGGGAAGAGAGACACAGGGGAAGTGAGATACAGGGGAGGGGAAGAGAGACACAGGGGACAGGGGAAGTGAGATACAGGGGAGGGGAAGAGAGACACAGGGGAGGGAGAGGAGGGGAAAGAGAGACACAGGGAAGGGGGAAGAGAGGCACAGGGGAGCGAGAAGAGGAGGGGGAAGAGAAACACAGGGGAGGGAGAGGAGGGGGAAGAGAGACACCGGATGGAGAGGAGGGGAGGAAGAGAAACGGTAGGGGAGGAAGAGAAACGGGAGGGAGAGGAGGGGAGGAATAGACATGGGGGAGGAGACACAGCGGAGAGGGAAAAGATGAGGGTCAGGGGGTGGAGACACAAGGGAGGGATGAGGGGGGCAGAGACACAGGGGAGGGAGACGGGGTGAAGAGACACAGGGAAGGGAGACGGGGTGAAGAGACACAGGGGAGGGAGAAAGACACAGGAGTGGGAGAGGGGGGAAAGAGACACAGGGGAGGGAGAGGGGGAAGGAGAAACAAGGAAGGGAGAGGGGGGAAAGAGACACAGGGGAGGTAGAGGGGGAAGAGACACAGGGGAGGGAGAGGGGGGGAAGAGACAGAGGGAAGGGAGAGGAAGTAGAGGGCGGGTGAGGCTCACAATGAGTTCCAAAGCCACTCATTGCAAGGCCCGAGATGAGCGCTGAAGGAGCTCATCGCAAGGCCAGTAAAGTAGAGGGGGGAGAGGTTCGCAATGAGCCCCTCCCGTCAAGTACAGGGGTAGAGAGGCTCGCAATGAGCGCCGAAGGCGCTCATTGCGAGGCCTGTGATTAGCGCCGAAGGCGCTCATCGCGAGGCCAATAAAGTAGAGGGGGGAGAGGCTCGCAGTGTGTGACAAACACCATTGCCAGGGTTCAATTTATTGCCGTCATTTTTGACGGCCAAGTCGCTAGTATATATATAAATAGAGTATTGCAGTGAATAGTGATACCTTTTTTATTGGACAAACGTATTCATAATAAAGCAATGAGCTTTCGAGAGATAATGCCTCTCTTTATCAAGTCAAAAAGCGATACTGATACAAGTATGAACTAAAAACAGTAAACAGAAAGAGATGGGAAAAAAATAAATTGGAAAAACAAGAAAGACAAAATTAATTAGGCAGAGTTAAGTGAGAAACAGACCAGAATTGTGAATAATGTCCTTATAGGTCAGTAAGTCTATCGATCAGGTTGTAGATAAGAACACAGCAGAGGTTCTGGATGGAGTGATTCTCCTGGGTGAAATGGTGTCCAACTGGAGTACAATAACTGTCTTCATGGTGCTTTTTGATGGAGCTTCGGTGGAGGTTCATTTGCATGTGTAGTTTCTGGTTGGTTTCCCCAATGTAGCACCCCCTTTCACATACAGTACATTGTATAATATACACTACATTGGATGATGTACATGAATATGAGCCTCTGATGTTGGGGGTCTTGTTGTTGTGCGTGGCTGTGTCCTCTTTGCAGATGTGTTGGCATCATGTTTTTAGTTCATACTTGTATCAGTATTGCTTTTTGACTTGATAAAGAGAGGCATTATCTCTCGAAAGTTGGTCGCTTTATTATGAATACGTTTGTCCAATACAAAAGGTATCACTATTCACTGCTATACTCCGATTATTCAACTGTATTACTGGACATTCACCGCTTTCTCACTCTTTATATATAATATATATATATTTGCATAAAAAAACATATATAAAAACAATAAATAATGAGGAGAAGCTAATATATAGAAACATATTTTTATTTATGTTAAAATATTTTGTTATAATGTTTTTATTATTGCTCCTAACATACTTTAGACATAGTTCTCCCTGCAGAAAGAGGAGCGAGGAAAATAGCTGCCAAGCAAGGCAGATCAGCCTCTATCCATGATGTCACTATAGTGCTGAGCACACACCCCTGTCAGTCTAATTAATTCTCATAGGCCCTCATTCAATTGCGATTTGGCCAATTGAATAGTGCTCTAAATAAGCACATAACATATTTTTTTTAAATAAGTTTTTAGTTAGTGAAAACCTTGCTTTTGGATAGATGTTTACTAAGTAAAAACTTCTTTAAAAAAATATGTTATGTGCTTATTTAGACCCCTATTCAATTGGCCAAATTGCAATTGAATGAGGGCCATAGAGTTTAATGGAGGCACACCCCTGCAACCTGGTTGGTTGGAGTAGTTTAGGAGGAGGAACAGAACTCTGCCTTAAGTGTGAATGGAGGGAGGGGACTGTCTCTTGATTGTAAACAACCTGAAAATCATACATTTCTGTAAAATTGATTTTTCAATGAAAAATGGACATATTTCAAAAATTAAAAAAATATTTCAACATGCCTTTTGGAGATCTATAATATAGTGTGGTCCAATATGTGCTAAATTTACTATTCCTTTATGGAAGCAGCCAGTTAAAGGGATATGGAAACTTTCTAGATTTCACTAGGAATGTAATATGCCTACCTATGTATCCATTTACTTGTGTGTCCTTTATTATTTATTAATAAGATAGATTATAATAATAGTAAAAGTAAGTTACAACAATGAATGCAGTTGCATGCAATTATGCTTCAGTGGGATCTGTCTTTGTTGTTTATGTTTATCTGTTTCTACAAAAGAACTTTGATGACATATTGAGTATAATTCCCCTACATCTAAAGAAATGTGGTAATTTTAAATTATTTTAACGGAAAACTTATCAGTCTACGTGGCCACTCCCCGCATTGGCTGAGTTAGTGTATGGAGGGCCAGTGCTTTGCATCATCAGTAGCTCTGCCACTGGTTCCCTCTTGAAAAGCATCTCAACAAACAATCACAGCTACCAGTGCAGATTTATACTCTATTTATATTTGTAACTCTATGAAAGCTCATAGATAGATAGATATATGGACAGATGGATGGATTGATTGATTTTATTTTTCTTCAAGTATGTTCATTTACAGTGCATTATATAAAACTGCAGATTCAAGCATCCTAGCTATATTTCCATACTTGCTCACCCCACTATTTTATAAAGGTGCTCTTATATTAAAGATTTCTTGTGTCTACAGCCTTTTGCAGAAAGGTGCCAGCTGCAGCCTAGAGATGCTGACAAGGTCCCAGAGAGTGCCTGGAAGCTCCTATTCTACACTATCTCCTGGTCCTACAGCTACTACCTCCTGTTCTGCACTGAATACACTTTCTTCTATGATCCTGCCTCTGCATTCCATGGTATGTCCATGAACTCTATTTAACAGAGACAGTAGGCTATAATAACTGGAAATGGAGGTTTTCTCACTAGTGAGTAAACACCTTTCAGCTAATTTACTAACATATGGACATGAGAACGGAATCTTCCTTGAATAAGATATGAGTTGGAGAGCTTTCTCCTAATTCGTGAAACATTTCCCCTTAGTAAATACACACTTTTAGCACATAAAACTAGAGACTGTACAAAATGATGCAGTAGCATTGTCCCCAAACAGGACTTTGTTGCATAAAGAGAGAGCATACATAGAGAGTAACTACATTTTGTTGTTGTTTTGTTGTTCAGTCGTGCCTAACTTTCCATGACTTCTTGGACTCTAAGAGCCTCATTCAATTGCAATTATGACAATTGAATAGGGCTCTAAATAAGCACAGAGCATATTTTTTACAGAAGTTTTTAGTTAGTGAACTTCTATCCAAAAGCAAGGTCTTCACTAACTAAAAACTTATGTAAAAAAAATATGTTATGTGCTTATATAGAGCCCTATTCAATTGGCCCGATTGCAATTGAATGAGGCCCCAACACACCAGGCACATCTTTATGTCCATAGTCATGCTGATCCACTTGGTTTTCATGGCAGAGATACTGGAATAGGCTGCCAGTTCCTTCTCCAGTGGGCCACAGCATACAGCTCCTGGTATTCCTAGGTGCTCTCCCATGCAAGTACTGACCAAGCCAAAGAGTGACCTCTTGATTTCTTGACTAGAATGAAACCCAGGTTGCAGTGGTGAAATCACTGAATCTTAAGGTTTTCTGGTGAAAACTAACAGCCTTACTAAATTGCAATTCGGCCAATTCTTATTCAATTGGCCGAATCGCAATTTAATAAGGCTTTAAGTGTGTTGTTATTTTACATGATTAGAATCTTTTGTTGCATATTTAGCAGTGGTTTGAAGACATTTCTGTGAGTTATGAATTCCTGTGAATTATTATTTAACAGGAAATACTCCATGGCTGTGAAATATGGGTTTTGAAACCACTGCTAGGCATGGAATAAGTGCAGTATTGTATTTAGGTTTTTTGCTGCTCTTGGCTCATTCAGACATGTATGTGCCCGCAGGACTTAGGCTGCAATGAGAGCTGAAGGCACTCATTGCAGGTCTCGCAACGAGTGCCACAGGCGCTCATCGTGAGCCCTGTAAGACTTAGGACTGAAGCACGTAAAATGGACACACCACGCAAATGGAAAGACAATCAAAAAAAATAAATTATGCCTTAAATTCACTTACACACTCACACACAGCACAGGGGGAGAGCCAGGGAGCCTGTGAGTGAGGTTGCAAGTTAATTTTAGGCATCATTGCAGTTTTTTTCACAATTGAAAAACGCCTAAGCGAGAATAAAAATGGCGGCCAAAAAACGTAAAAAAATTAAAACGTAGCCGAAGGCAGTAAATAACAGCTTGAAGGAAGTAACACCTAATGCAAGCCAGTAACACTTACACCAAGCCAGTAACACTTAACCCAAGGCAGTAACAACTTAACCCAAGGTAGTAACAACTTAACCCAAGCGCCGAAGGTAATCATTGCAAACCAGCAAACTTGAAGTACATGGGGGAAGGGAGAAGGCGCTCAGCGCGGGGCTCGCAATGAGCGCTGAAGGTGCTCAAAGGGGCAAAATCCTCACATAGTGTGGCAAACAGCATTGCCAGGTTTACAATTTTATTCCCGTCATTTTTTGTTGGGCAATTTCCTAGTTCATAATAAATTCCACCACAACAATTAACACATATACAACTATAGTAAATGAATGTTAAAAAAATGTCGCAAAAGTAGAGTTATCACATTTTGCTAGTGTTTTTCACAAGAAATGAGACACTGTTCCATTGAATTTCTTATCAGAGAAACATGAACTACAAGTATCCAGTGGGTTGGTATGTAGCAGTTGACCTAACTGCAGAATAATAGAAAATGATACTGTAGCATAGTATTAGGATCTGGAATGTACTGCCACACAATATCAGAAAAATCCCTCACTATTTCAGGGCTCAGGACTACCATGATTCAAGAAAAAAACAACACTTTTTTGCGAAGTGAACAACATTAGCAGCATAAAAACATTTTGAGAGTAATGAGATTTAATGAGATTTTTTTGAAGACTTTGTGTATGAGTACAGGGATCCTATTTGTCTTTTTTTACATAATTTCCTGAAGCTGGCTCATGAGAGTGTGTTTGTTTTATCTGTCTGTGGATGGAACAAGGAGAAGGCTAAAGGCTTTCTGAGGTTATTGGATCAGATTGAAATTGACACCCCACCTTCACAGGCCCTGAAGTAGCCTGTCTGCATCAGGAAATGCAACTCTTACTGTCCAGACATGTAAAGGTGCCTATCACACACACACATCAACCACCAATGTATCATGGATGCCTCCAGGGGCCATCGGAGACATCAAAATGTTTTTATTTAATTAAAAACTTCCTTAATGACTTTCGTTTCATAAAAACACTATTAGCCATAAGGTAGGTGCCTGTTGGAGGTCAGCTTAACGTGCTCTCTCTCTCTCTCTCTCTATCTATCTATCGTTTGTAACTTATACCATAATGTGTATCTATGCATGTTTACATTATCAAAATTAGGGCAGGTATTATCTATCCCTTTGGTTGTTTTAATGTTTAATACACATATATTGTCGTGTAATTAAGCACCATGCCGGAGTTACTGTTGATGCCCCAATGGGTTAAGGGCTCTCTTAAAACAGCCACGGACTAGAGAAAACAGAGTCTCTTAATTAATTAGGGATAAAGGACAGATAATTATATCATATTTTATTATTTGCATTGACTCCTACAGGCACCTATCTTATATACAGAAATGTTGCAGGACTGGGGGCCCAGGTTATTTTTCACTGGAGCCCTCCATACACCAAATCTACCTCTGCACTGTACTTAGTGATGGTACTATACAAATACATACAATGCACACATACATAATACATCAAAAACTTCCAGAAAACACCACTTTGGCAGTGCATCTGTATCTGCTCATTAAGACTCAATAAAACTCAGCAGTTACATATGATCACCCTAGTCTCAATATAAAACACATCACATGCCATGTCACTTTCAAGGACCACTGTGATTGTATATTTAAAATAAACTGTTTTGAAGAATGACACTATAAAATATGACAAAGTAACATATAGAATCAGCTGACAAAAATGTAGTTAAGATAGAAACCCAGCACTGTGGTAAAGCATACATTGGTATAAAAGGTAAAAATGAAAGGCAGTGTTTACTTTTCACTAGATGCAGGTCTAAAGTGATACGTATAGGTTGATATGAGTTTCAGTTATATTGAAGTCTGATCTAAAGGACCTGCTACAGTGCTTTCAATTGCTGCAAGTGATTTTATACATATTTTGACAAATATTTTGTACTCCATAGATGTTGTGCTGATCTTCTTTTGACATATATATATATATATATATATATATATATATATATATATATATATATATATATATATATTGATCTATTGATCTATCTTTTGGCAGGCTAGTGGAAGATTATTTCTAGTACTTTAACAGCAACATAAAATGATTGCCCCCACTCTCTTCTTTAACTGGTGAAACCAATATGAAGAGATTGACCCACTGGCACTCAAATAGAGAATTATCTGTTAATGGTCCATGAGGAATGCAGTTGAGAAACAGTGATCTAAACTATATATCATTTATATACATATATGCATATAAGTGCATGTATTTATTTATTTGGACTGACCATCAAGGTGGTATATTACCCATAAAATAAATCCAATGTCTACCTTGTAAATCCTGCACTCATTTATGAAAATAGGTTGAATGCATTTAGACATGTAATATCACCTTTCATGAATGTGATTATGTCTTTGTTGGAGTATAGGTTGGAAGGCAAGAGTGGAGGTCCCCAGAGATATTGCCCTGGCATATCTCATTCAAGGCAGCTTTTACGCACACTCCATATATGCTACCCTATATATGGACGCATGGAGGAAGGACTCTATAGTAATGGTTGTGCACCATCTCGTCGCTGTAACACTTATCACTTTTTCATATGCTTTCAGGTGAGTGACTAATGCTACAGTCAGGAAGTTAGTGGATATTAGATAAAAACAGAGGCTTGTGCAAGCCTTTTCTGGTAAGCTCCAGTTAGGAGGTTCCTCAACATTATATAGACACCCAGCACTGTATGAGCCTGTCCTGATAATCTGCAGTCAGGAGATCACTCTACATTAGATAGACACCCAGCACTGTATGAGCCTGTCCTGATAATCTGCAGTCAGGGGGTCATTCTACATTAGATAGACACCCAGCACTGTATGAGCCTGTCCTGATAATCTGCAGTCAGGAGGTCACTCTACATTAGATAGACACCCAGCACTGTATGAGCCTGTCCTGATAATCTGCAGTCAGGGGGTCATTCTACATTAGATAGACACCCAGCACTGTATGAGCCTGCCCTGATAATCTGCAGTCAGGAGGTCACTCTACATGAGATAGACACCCAGCACTGTATGAGCCTGTCCTGATAATCTGCAGTCAGGGGGTCATTCTACATTAGATAGACACCCAGCACTGTATGAGCCTGTCCTGATAATCTGCAGTCAGGAGGTCACTCTACATTAGATAGACACCCAGCACTGTATGAGCCTGTCCTGATAATCTGCAGTCAGGAGGTCACTCTACATTAGATAGACACCCAGCACTGTATGAGCCTGTCCTGATAATCTGCAGTCAGGAGGTCATCCTACATTAGATAGACACCCAGCATTGTATGAGCCTGTCCTGATAATCTGCAGTCAGGATGTCACTCTACATTAGATAGACACCCAGCACTGTATGAGCCTGTCCTGATAATCTGCAGTCAGGAGGTCACTCTACATTAGATAGACACCTAGCACTGTATGAGCCTGTCCTGATAATCTGCAGTCAGGAGATCACTCTACATTAGATAGACACCCAGCACTGTATGAGCCTATCCTAATAATCTGCAGTCAGGAGGTTAGTATACATTAGATAGACACCCAGCACTGTATGAGCCTGTCCTGATAATCTGCAGTCAGGAGGTCACTCTACATTAGATAGACACCCAGCCCTGTATGAGCCTGTCCTGATAATGTGCAGTCAGAAGATCAATCTACATTAGATAGACACCCAGCACTGTATGAGACTGTCCTGATAATCTGCAGTCAGGGGGTCACTCTACATTAGATAGACACCCAGCACTGTATGAGCCTGTCCTGATAATCTGCAGTCAGGAGGTCACTCTACATTAGATAGACACCCAGCATTGTATGAGCCTGTCCTGATAATCTGCAGTCAGGAGGTCACTCTACATTAGATAGACACCCAGCACTTTATGAGCCTGTCCTGATAATCTGCAGTCAGGAGGTCACTCTACATTAGATAGACACCTAGCACTGCATGAGCCTGTCCTGATAATCTGCAGTCAGGAGGTCACTCTACATTAGATAGACACCCAGCACTGTATGAGCCTGTCCTGATAACCTGCAGTCAGGAGGCCACTCTACATTAGATAGACACCCAGCACTGTATGAGCCTGTCCTGATAATCTGCAGTCAGGAGGTCACTCTACATTAGATAGACACCCAGCACTGTATGAGCCTGTCCTGATAATCTGCAGTCAGGAGGCCACTCTACATTAGATAGACACCCAGCACTGTATGAGCCTGTCCTGATAATCTGCAGTAAGGAGGTCACTCTACATTAGATAGACACCCAGCACTGTATGAGCCTGTCCTGATAATCTGCAGTCAGGAGGTCACCCTACATTAGATAGACACCCAGCACTGTATGAGCCTGTCCTGATAATCTGCAGTCAGGGGGTCACTCTACATTAGATAGACACCCAGCACTGTATGAGCCTGTCCTGATAATCTGCAGTAAGGAGGTCACTCTACATTAGATAGACACCCAGCACTGTATGAGCCTGTCCTGATAATCTGCAGTCAGGAGGTCACCCTACATTAGATAGACACCCAGCACTGTATGAGCCTGTCCTGATAATCTGCAGTCAGGGGGTCACTCTACATTAGATAGACACCCAGCACTGTATGAGCCTGTCCTGATAATCTGCAGTCAGGAGGTCACTCTACATTACATAGACACCCAGCACTGTATGAGCCTTTCCTGATAATCTGCAGTCAGGAGGTCACTCTACATTAGATAGACACCCAGCACTGTATGAGCCTGTCCTGATAATATGCAGTCAGGGGGTCACTCTACATTAGATAGACACCCAGCACTGTATGAGCCTGTCCTGATAATGTGCAGTCAGGAGGTCACTCTACATTAGATAGAAACCCAGCACTGTATGAGCCTGTCCTGATAATCTGCAGTCAGGAGGTCACTCTACATTAGATAGACACCCAGCACTGTATGAGCCTGTCCTGATAATATGCAGTCAGGAGATCACTCTACATTAGATAGACACCCAGCACTGTATGAGCCTGTCCTGAAAATCTGCAGTCAGGAGGTCACTCTACATTAGATAGACACCCAGCACTGTATGAGCCTGTGCTGATAACCTGCAGTCAGGAGGTCACTCTACATTAGATAGACACCCAGCATTGTATGAGCCTGTCCTGATAATCTGCAGTCAGGAGATCACTCTACATTAGATAGACACCCAGCATTGTATGAGCCTGTCCTGATAATCTGCAGTCAGGAGGTCACTCTACATTATATAGACACCTAGCACTGTATGAGCCTGTCCTGATAATCTGCAGTCAGGAGATCACTCTACATTATATAGACACCCAGCACTGTATGAGCCTGTCCTGATAATCTGCAGTCAAGAGGTCACTCTACATTAGATAGACACCCAGCACTGTATGAGCCTGTCCTGATAATCTGCAGTCAGGAGGTCACTCTACATTAGATAGACACCCAGCACTGTATGAGTCTGTCCTGATAATGTGCAGTCAGGAGGTCACTCTACATTAGATAGACACCCAGCACTGTATGAGCCTGTCCTGATAATATGCAGTCAGGAGGTTACTCTACATTAGATAGACACCCAGCACTGTATGAGCCTGTCCTGATAATGTGCAGTCAGGAGGTCACTCTACATTAGATAGACACCCAGCATTGTATGAGCCTGTCCTGATAATCTGCAGTCAGGAGGTCACTCTACATTAGATAGACACCCAGCACTGTATGAGCCTGTCCTGATAATGTGCAGTCAGGAGGTCACTCTACATTATATAGACACCCAGCACTGTATGAGCCTGTCCTGATAATCTGCAGTCAGGAGGTCACTCTACATTAGATAGACACTCAGCAGTGTATGAGCCTGTCCTGATAATCTGCAGTCAAGAGGTCATTCTACATTAGATAGAAACACAGCACTGTATGAGCCTGTCCTGATAATCTGCAGTCAGGAGGTCACTCTACATTAGATAGACACCCATCACTGTATGAGCCTGTCCTGATAATCTGCAGTCAGGAGGTCATTCTACATTAGATAGACACCCAGCATTGTATGAGCCTGTCCTGATAATCTGCAGTCAGGAGGTCACTCTACATTAGATAGACACCCAGCACTGTATGAGCCTGCCCTGATAATCTGCAGTCAGGAGGTCACTCTACATTAGATAGACACCCAGCACTGTATGAGCCTGTCCTGATAATCTGCAGTCAGGAGGTTACTCTACATTAGATAGACACCCAGCACTGTATGAGCCTGCACTGATAATCTGCAGTGAGGAGGTTACTCTACATTAGATAGACACCCAGCATTGTATGAGCCTGTCCTGATAATCTGCAGTCAGGAGGTCACTCTACATTAGATAGACACCCAGCACTGTATGAGCCTGCCCTGATAATCTGCAGTCAGGAGGTCACTCTACATTAGATAGACACCCAGCACTGTATGAGCCTGTCCTGATAATCTGCAGTCAGGAGGTCACTCTACATTAGATAGACACCCAGCACTGTATGAGCCTGTCCTGATAATCTGCAGTCAGGAGGTCACTCTACATTAGATAGACACCCAGCACTGTATGAGCCTGTCCTGATAATCTGCAGTCAGGAGGTCACTCTACATTAGATAGACACCCAGCACTGTATGAACCTGTCCTGATAATCTGCAGTCAGGAGATCACTCTACATTAGATAGACACCCAGCATTGTATGAGCCTGTCCTGATAATCTGCAGTCAGGAGGTCACTCTACATTATATAGACACCCAGCACTGTATGTGTCTGTCCTGATAATCTGCAGTCAGGAGATCACTCTACATTAGATAGACACCCAGCACTGTATGAGCCTGTCCTGATAATCTGCAGTCAGGAGGTCACTCTACATTATATAGACATCCAGCATTGTATGAGCCTGTCCTGATAATCTGCAGTCAGGAGGTCACTCTACATTAGATAGACACCCAGCACTGTATGAGCCTGTCCTGATAATCTGCAGTCAGGAGGTCACTCTACATTAGATAGACACCCAGCATTGTATGAGTCTGTCCTGATAATGTGCAGTCAGGAGGTCACTCTACATTAGGTAGACACCCAGCACTGTATGAGCTTGTCCTGATAATCTGCAGTCAGGAGGTCACTCTACATTAGATAGACACCCAGCACTGTATGAGCCTGTCCTGATAATATGCAGTCAGGAGGTTACTCTACATTAGATAGACACCCAGCACTGTATGAGCCTGTCCTGATAATGTGCAGTCAGGAGGTCACTCTACATTAGATAGACACCCAGCATTGTATGAGCCTGTCCTGATAATCTGCAGTCAGGAGGTCACTCTACATTAGATAGACACCCAGCACTGTATGAGCCTGTCCTGATAATGTGCAGTCAGGAGGTCACTCTACATTAGATAGACACCCAGCACTGTATGAGCCTGTCCTGATAATCTGCAGTCAGGAGGTCACTCTACATTAGATAGACACCCAGCACTGTATGAGCCTGTCCTGATAATCTGCAGTCAGGAGGTCACTCTACATTAGATAGACACTCAGCAGTGTATGAGCCTGTCCTGATAATCTGCAGTCAAGAGGTCATTCTACATTAGATAGAAACACAGCACTGTATGAGCCTGTCCTGATAATCTGCAGTCAGGAGGTCACTCTACATTAGATAGACACCCATCACTGTATGAGCCTGTCCTGATAATCTGCAGTCAGGAGGTCATTCTACATTAGATAGACACCCAGCATTGTATGAGCCTGTCCTGATAATCTGCAGTCAGGAGGTCACTCTACATTAGATAGACACCCAGCACTGTATGAGCCTGCACTGATAATCTGCAGTGAGGAGGTTACTCTACATTAGATAGACACCCAGCATTGTATGAGCCTGTCCTGATAATCTGCAGTCAGGAGGTCACTCTACATTAGATAGACACCCAGCACTCTATGAGCCTGTCCTGATAATCTGCAGTCAGGGGGTCACTCTACATTAGATAGACACCCAGCATTGTATGAGCCTGTCCTGATAATCTGCAGTCAGGAGGTCACTCTACATTAGATAGACACCCAGCACTGTATGAGCCTGTCCTGATAATCTGCAGTCAGGGGGTCACTCTACATTAGATAGACACCCAGCACTGTATGAGCCTGTCCTGATAATCTGCAGTCAGGGGGTCACTCTATGTGAGGTATAAAGACATCACTATCTGAGCCTGTCCTGATAATATGCAGTCAGGAGGTCACTCTACATTAGATAGACACCCAGCACTGTATGAGCCTGTCCTGATAATCTGCAGTCAGGGGGTCACTCTATGTGAGGTATAAAGACATCACTATCTGAGCCTCTCTTGATCATTTGTCTTCAGGACTTGCTGTACTAGATAGAATCTCTTGCACTGTCTGAGCCTGTCCTGATAAAGTGCTGTCAAATTATTACTACGTTAAATACAAATGTTAATATTTATCCTCCACAGGTACCACAATATTGGAATCCTTGTCCTCTTCCTACATGATATTAATGACATCCAACTAGAATTCACCAAACTCAATGTCTACTTTAAAAACCGCGGGTGGACGTACCACCGAGTGAATGACATCATTTCAGACGTCGGGTTTGTCACATTCAGTGTGAGCTGGTGAGGACCCACAAATATATGTAACAAGCCTGTCTGCAAACTCTAATACTAATAATGACTATGTTAATCGCTGAATAATACTGTGATATTTATTTCTGTTACTGTTTATTGATAGACGTATAAATACAGAGATTCTGATGGTTGATTGTGATTTGCAGGTTCTGGTTCCGGCTCTACTGGTTTCCTCAGAAAGTCCTCTATGCCACATGCTACTCCAGCCTTGAGTCCAACCCCAACATCCCATTGTATTTCTTCTTCAATATCCTGCTGTTTGCATTGACTTTGATGAACATGTATTGGTTTCTGGTAAGTATTTACATACATTAATATATAAACCCCAGCACTTTTTGAACTTGTCCTGATAAGTTACAGAGAGAAAAACATCTTACATTAGATAGACACCCAGCACTGTATGAGCCTGTCCTGATAATCTGCAGTCAGGAGGTCACTCTACATTAGATAGACACCCAGCACTGTATGAGCCTGTCCTGATAATCTTCAGTCAGGAGGTCACTCTACATTAGATAGACACCCAGCTCTGTATGAGCCTGTCCTGATAATCTGCAGTCAGGAGGTCACTCTACATTAGATAGACACCCAGCACTGTATGAGCCTGTCCTGATAATCTGCAGTCAGGAGGTCACTCTACATTAGATAGACACCCAGCACTGTATGAGCCTGTCCTGATAATCTGCAGTCAGGATGTCACTCTACATTAGATAGACACCCATCACTGTATGAGCCTGTCCTGATAATCTGCAGTCAGGAGGTCACTCTACATTAGATAGACACCCAGCATTGTATGAGCCTATCCTGATAATCTGCAGTCAGGGGGTCACTCTACATTAGATAGACACCCAGCACTGTATGAGCCTGTCCTGATAATCTGCAGTCAGGGGGTCACTCTACATTATATAGACACAAGCACTGTATGAGCCTGTCCTGATAATCTGCAGTCAGGAGGTCACTCTACATTAGATAGACACCCAGCACTGTATGAGCCTGTCCTGATAATCTGCAGTCAGGAGGTCACTCTACATTAGATAGACACCCAGCACTGTATGAGCCTGTCCTGATAATCTTCAGTCAGGAGGTCACTCTACATTAGATAGACACCCAGCATTGTATGAGCCTGTCCTGATAACCTGCAGTCAGGAGGTCACTCTACATTAGATAGACACCCAGCACTGTATGAGCCTGTCCTGATAATCTGCAGTAAGGAGGTCACTCTACATTAGATAGACACCCAGCACTGTATGAGCCTGTCCTGATAATGTGCAGTCAGGAGGTCACTCTACATTAGATAGACACCCAGCATTCTATGAGCCTGTCCTGATAACCTGCAGTCAGGAGGTCACTCTACATTAGATAGAAACCCAGCACTGTATGAGCCTGTCCTGATAATCTGCAGTAAGGAGGTCACTCTACATTAGATAGACACCTAGCATTGTATGAGCCTGTCCTGATAATCTGCAGTCAGGAGGTCACTCTACATTAGATAGACACCCAGCACTGTATGAGCCTGTCCTGATAATGTGCAGTCAGGAGATCACTCTACATTAGATAGACACCCAGCACTGTATGAGCCTGTCCTGATAATGTGCAGTCAGGAGGTCACTCTACATTAGATAGACACCCAGCACTGTATGAGCCTGTCCTGATAATGTGCAGTCAGGAGGTCACTCTACATTAGATAGACACCCAGCACTGTATGAGCCTGTCCTGATAATCTGCAGTTAGGAGATCACTCTACATTATATAGACACCCAGCACTGTATGAGCCTGTCCTGATAATATGCAGTCAGGGGGTCACTCTACATTAGATAGACACCCAGCACTGTATGAGCCTGTCCTGATAATCTGCAGTCAGGAGATCACTCTACATTAGATAGACACCCAGCACTGTATGAGCCTGTCCTGATAATCTGCAGTCAGGAGGTCACTCTACATTAGATAGACACCCAGCACTGTATGAGCCTGTCCTGATAATCTGCAGTCAGGGGGTCACTCTACATTAGATAGACACCCAGCACTGTATGAGCCTGTCCTGATAATGTGCAGTCAGGAGATCACTCTACATTAGATAGACACCCAGCACTGTATGAGCCTGTCCTGATAATGTGCAGTCAGGAGGTCACTCTACATTAGATAGACACCCAGCACTGTATGAGCCTGTCCTGATAATGTGCAGTCAGGAGGTCACTCTACATTAGATAGACACCCAGCACTGTATGAGCCTGTCCTGATAATCTGCAGTTAGGAGATCACTCTACATTATATAGACACCCAGCACTGTATGAGCCTGTCCTGATAATCTGCAGTCAGGAGGTCACTCTACATTAGATAGACACCCAGCACTGTATGAGCCTGTCCTGATAATATGCAGTCAGGGGGTCACTCTACATTAGATAGACACCCAGCACTGTATGAGCCTGTCCTGATAATGTGCAGTCAGGAGATCACTCTACATTAGATAGACACCCAGCACTGTATGAGCCTGTCCTGATAATGTGCAGTCAGGAGGTCACTCTACATTAGATAGACACCCAGCACTGTATGAGCCTGTCCTGATAATGTGCAGTCAGGAGGTCACTCTACATTAGATAGACACCCAGCACTGTATGAGCCTGTCCTGATAATCTGCAGTTAGGAGATCACTCTACATTATATAGACACCCAGCACTGTATGAGCCTGTCCTGATAATCTGCAGTCAGGAGGTCACTCTACATTAGATAGACACCCAGCACTGTATGAGCCTGTCCTGATAATATGCAGTCAGGGGGTCACTCTACATTAGATAGACACCCAGCATTGTATGAGCCTGTCCTGATAATCTGCAGTCAGGAGGTCACTCTACATTATATAGAAACCCAGCATTGTATGAACCTATTCTGATAATGGTCAGTAATATTAAGTAATGATTTCTGTCTGTTTTTGTCCCTCAGTATATAGTAATATTTGTTGGGAAGGTATTAACGGGACAAGTTCGGGAACTGAATGATGTCAGAGAATATGATGTTGTAGACGATCGGAAAGCCAATGTGAAATTAGAAAGCAAGACACCAATTCACAAGGACATATTAAGTAATGGGTGAGTGACAGGGGCGGATCTACCAGTAGTCCTTTTTTTGCATTTCATTTTTTTCTGTAGTGTGGGCCCAACCCGCCACGGCCCCCTGTGCCTCCTTGGCCGCACATACCCCCCGGTCTGAAATTGGCGTGTGCCTGTTTAAAAAAAAAAAAGAAAAAAAAGCATTTCTACCGAAGCTCCAGTGTAGAGCAGTTCAGCACAGTACTGTTATGGATAGAGGACTGAGTGATTTGGTCCTGGGGGGGCCAGCGCAAAACACTTTTTACAACCCCCTCCCCCCTGCGGGGGGGCCAAAATTAGTTTTTTTGCACCAGGGCCCTCCATTTTCTAGCTCCACCACTGGTGAGCGATGTCAGTGTGAAGAATTACACAGTGGGTGAATATGGGGGCACTGAGGTAGAAACAGCCCTGAGTGTGATGCTGTGGCATGGTGCATCATGGCTACAAAGGCACCTGAAGAAAGTGTGCCTAGGGGGCGGCAGACATGTATATTCATTTATGTGTCAGCTTTTGCCTTCAGGCCAGAGGAAGTTTACATAAAGAGGTGTGGGGTTGGGGAGGGATGCTATGGGGTGTGGGATGTGTGGGTATTGTATCATAAAGAGGTGTGAAGATGGCTGGAGGCAGCATGTAAAGTTCTGATCAGTTAAGGAAGATTTATATATTACACTTCTCATATTATGTATGTATGTTTATTTGAAAAGTGCCATCAGTGTACACAGGGATTTACAGATTTAAAAGTACAATATAAAAAGTTCATATATATATACCAACGACTTGCCAGTCAAAAATTACGGCAATAAAATTTGAAGGCTGGTAATGCTTAGCCGCTAATTGCAGGCCTTGGCCAACCCGCCACTTTCATGCCTCGCAATGAGCACCTTTAGCGCCCATTGCGAACCCCGCAATGAGCGCTCATGGCAGACATCGTCCAACCCACCACTTTCGTGCCTCACGCCTTTGGCGCTCATTGCAGCCCCCATTATGTAAAAATTTCAAAGCCTTGTGGGCCTTCGCCATGAGCGCCTTTGCAGCAAAGTCGTGCGGTCCTTGCGATGAGCGCCTTCGGTGCTCATTGCAGCAAATTTGTGCGTGCCTTTGGCGCTCATTGCGCATGCGCAAGCCTGTAACTTTTAACGTGGCGTGACCAATAATTCGTAATTACCACAACTATATATGTGATATATACATAAATAAATAATCAGAATATTGCAGTAGATAGGGATACCTTTTATTTTGGACAAACAAACAAACAATAAGCTTTTGAGTAATGCCACCCCTTCCTCAAGTCAGAAGTAATACACACACACATACACGTGGTGGGCAACTTGGTTCTATAAGGCCGGGTTTCAATATCCCTCTGCATGAGCAGATCATACATAGTTACATAGTGATTGAGGTTGAAAAATACTTTTAGTACATTAGGTTCAATCTTTTTAGATCTCCTCTTATTCTTGTATTATGGGGATTAATTGTTAATTGATCTAGAGGAAGACAAACCAAGAAAACATTGGAGCTCTGCCAGTTGTCTAAAGGGGAAAAAGTCCTTCTTCATCCCAAATTCCGGCAGAGTCCCGCCATTCCCCTTATTAATTTAGTTCTCCCTTTCTGTTCCCTTTCCATCCCTACAATGTCCTTTTTATAAAGTGTTGCCTACATTTGTACTATACCCTTCTTAATACATGCCAATATTTTATTTGCCATTGGAGGTGCAGCTTAGCAATGATCACTGTTACATAGGTGGTTGTCCACAAGTGCTTCTAAATTCCTTTCCGTCTGTTACACCTAGATGTGTTTTCCATTTAGATTCTAATCTGCATGCTTATTTATACTTCCCACAATGCATAACATTACATTTATTTGTGTTAAATCTAATCTGCCATTTAATTTTCAATTCTTCTAATGCATGTAGTATATATATTAAAAACAAAAGGAGAGGACCTAATACTGAACCCTGATGAACCCTACTTACCACATTAGTCCAATCTGAGTATGTTCCACTTAAAACAACCCTTTGCTTCTTGCTTCCATGAGCAGAAATTTACTTCAATTACTGCATACTTTAGTTTGTACAACAGTCTTCCATGTGGCACTGTATCAAATGCCTTTGCAACAAAAAAGAAAAATCCCAAAAGACTGAGTTACCTTGAACCAAGTTCTTACTAACCTCCTTATAGAAAATTATTACAATTTGGAATCTTGCAAAGCACTATGAACACTGTATTCTAATCTCAAAGACAGGGGCCTCCATCCTTTGTAATGTGTTAATATTGCTATAATGTCTTACCTTGAACTTAACCCATGTGTAGCGCTATGGAATATGTTGGCACAAATAAACGATAATAATAATATTGGCTTATATAGCTGCTAATGATGTTAATTACCAACTACAGTTGTCCTCTCATATAATTTATTCTTCATATAAATTAATATGTAATATGTAGACATTTGGTACTAGAGTGACCATTGAAGTTTGCCATCTCTTTCTGCTTAGATATATGGCAAAATATGACACATGCTTGTTTTATCTCTTTCAGGCAATCCTTGTCTAATGGATATCTGAAGAAGAAGCAGACATAAGCCTAAGATGTGCTCTCCCCATTCACATGTCGTGTGGTCAGAACTATCTGCATCCAGAAACTCATCAGTGGACTGAACCTCTATTTTTTTTTATTTGTAATAACTATGGTCAATAAGAGGGGCACCAAAACTGCACTGACTGAATAAGGCTTTGATGTACTGACTGCCATATGCCCATCATGTAATCTTTATTATTTAAAAAGTCACTTCCTGCTGATTGTAACAACTTTAACAATAATGTTATTATTTCTCTTAAATGTAACCAGACTAAAAACCAAGATTTGGCTTTTTTTTTTTCTTGTTTCTTTGGAGATTGAGAAATGTTTTAGTTTCATCACAGAATCTAAGGGTGGTGGTTTTATTACTTTAATGTTAATTAAAGGACAAAGGAGTCCTATACTTAAATAACCACTTTTGAAAAACTACAAAATAGGCAAAATGTTTTTACCAAGTAAACAGCCTATAATCAGCCTATAATTTATTGCAATTTGTAGTCAATTATGGTGTTGTGTGATCTGCCATTTCTGGTGATCAATTTTCTCAGGTGGGTGGAGATTTTTTTCTCTACCTTCAGTCTGCACAATGGGAAAGTGATAGCTAATGCTTTAAATAGGACTAATGGACAGCATGCTAGTTTACAACGAGATGCACTCATTAAGAAGTAGTAGACATAATCAGATAAGAAAGGAAAATGGAACCACACAGTGAAGAATAATTGCATATAAAAGGGAAATATTTAAAGCTTGTGTTCATCTTTTTGGTCTATTATGGAAGATAGTGTGAATTCTTATTAGAGAGCAGTGGGTTTTTATGCAGTCCTGCAATGTCCATCAAGATCACACTGCATTACTTTTGGTCCCTGAAGGGATTGTGCGCTTAAATATGTCACTGCCATTAGTACACCGTTAGTAGACTTTGTTCCTACTAAATTGTTAAATGAGTTACTACCATTAGTACTTCCAAAAGGAACTAAGCACTTTAGTACATTTTATCCTAGGAGGAACTAAGCACTTTTATACCTTTTGTCACTATGTATCCTAAGATGCACTGAGTCCTTCACAATGATGCTGGCATTAGTACATTTGTTTTTGGATGGGCTGACACCTTAAACTTGTCGCTGCAGTTAATGCACTTTGATACAAAAAGGGTTTGGTTACTTTAGAACCAAAATGTCCATATAAACTGCAAATTATATATCCCTAAATATCTTGGCATTATCAATCATCAGGATGGCCTTGTTCTTATCCCAGGCATGCTTGAATTCCTTTACTGTGTTTGTCCCTACCGCTTTGGCTTAAAGACTGTTCCACTTATCACAATAACATCTGCAAAATACTTACAACTGGTTGCTGCCATTGTTAATAACTACTCATAACTGATACATGAATGGCAAATGGCTAGAATAAATGTAAAAGAAAAATAAACGTGAGATACAGATGACTGGATTCTAAAATAGCTATAACATAGAAATAATTATGCTGCACAGAGATAGAGAGAGAGATATTAAATATTGGATCTATCCCTCTTTGCCTGCGCATTTTTTTTTCAGCACTGACAGCTGCAGTTACAGGTGCCATCCACCAGAGGGCACTGTCAGTTTTCCAGGGAAGGCAAAGAACTATTCTGCCCTCCGACGTGGCGCAACTCTACGGCGCTGAATCGACAGCGAGGCCATCACTATGTTCGGCGCGGGGACTGGGCCCCCCAGGGCCTCGGGGGCGCCTCTCATAGCTCAAGGCCTTTTCTGTCGGCGCACCTTATATACTAAAATCGACAGCGCCATCTGTCGGCCCGGCGGCGGAACTGCAGCTGTCAGATTTTGCAATGGTGATGAGGGAAAGGACCTAAATATCTACATATTAACGTATTGCTTCAAAATATTGTTTTCATTCATTTTATTACATGTACTTTAAAATATATAGAAAACAATATATAAATGTGTACTAGACAGTGATCAGTAATGCATGCGCATAAGTCTTTTTCTCATGTCTCTTGAATATTACAGCAACACAGAAAGCTTTGCCATTAAGCACTAATAAGATATGCTAGCACTAATTGCACCAATAAGTCTCACATGGCTATAATTGTTGGAACTCCCAAACTCCTCTACTACTGTCTGCCCCTGGGGTGACTCAGTTAGTGTACTGGGGGTTGGCAGGATGCTGTGGCTCGGGTTGGGAGTGTTCCTGTGTGTCCTAGTCCCTGTCATTTTAGATCCTGAGCTCAAGAGGCATGAAGACCAGTTCTTGAGGAGTCTGGGATTATCCTCAAAGCCTGATCCTGTATCCCCACCACCTGTACCTCCTGTATTGTGGAAAATATTCAGACAGAGGATGGGGAACCCATCACAGAAAAAGAAGCCTGACCTGTGTTATGTGGAGGAGTTTAATGTCCCTGGAAGTGTCATCAGAGTGTTCCCTGATCAAGGTGAGTATCATTAATGATTATTCTAAAATCTGAAAAAATATCTGTTTATTTTGCACTTTAAGCAAACTATTCTTGTTTGTTTCTCTTCCTCCTACATATGCCTTAATCAAGCTGATCTGTAGTGGACTATTAGTACATCTTGGCCAACCCTAATCTGTCCAAATCACTGCGTTTTAAAATGATTTTCAATGTTTCTTTATAAAATAGCTACTGTGATCCCATATTTACAATATACTCAATTTGAAGGACTGCACAAAATAAAGTACAAACTATATTATACAACTAAATAAAATAATTCCTTATGTCGCATTTCAATTGATTCTACTGGAAGGACTGCCACAACTGAAGTTCTTCTCTATATACCATTCCAACTTGGAAGCAGGTTCACAGAAACCTGTTTCTACATAATCCTCATTGGCTGTGATTTATTAAATAAGACCACCCTTATTTAGTTAATTTGCCAAATCTTAAGGTGTAGACCTTAAAGACCACATGTTGTAAATGTGGGAGAACTGTGGTCCTTATCTTAAAAAGAATATGTATAATTAGTACATTTGTGTTCACATTTTAATGTAAATGTGCCCACAATGATTTGTTCTTCAGTCCATAACCATTTTAAACATGGCTTCCTTTAAGCTTATGCCTGCTGCATTACACAGCTTTTATGCAAAGCCAAGGTTGGATTATACACAAGCTGGGAATCCTATCCACTTACAGCTGTTTCAAGCTTACTGACTATCATCAGTGTTTAGTGGGATCTCGGCTTGTGTTGTGGAATTTATGAGTAGGTAGTTCACCACAACAATTAATTTAATATATGGTGGACAAAAGTACGGTAGAAGCCCTCCACCTTACAGTATATAAATCGTACATCTGTGTTCACATTTGAATGTCTAAAACAAGTTAAACTTGTTTCCTGCTCTGAGAAATACAGTTATTACACTGCACTCTGGGAAGCTGAGCAGGGACATGCAAATGTGCTCACAAATGCCTCGTTCTTCAATCTATACCCATTTTTAAACATAACCATTTTTTGTTGTTTTTTGTTTTACATGTTGCATGAGCTTACTTGAACAGACATTGACATCAAGGTGGTAGGTGCCCATATACACCTCACTGAGGGAGCAGTTCAGTTCTTACATCATATACCATTCTTCTACAAAAAATTAAATATTTTGACCTAAACTGATAATGCAATGTTTTCTGTATTAACTTAAAGGGACATGGGTGGTTCCATGTTTCTAATACAATAAACTACCTCTGTATGCTAAAACCTTACAAATAGTTTGTGCAAATAGCTGTCCCTTGCATCCAATGCTTCTGTAGTACCAGATACGTTAGCCAGTCAGACTGTGTCTCAGGGGCACGTTACTAAAATGCTGCTGAGACAGTCTGTGATTGGCTAGTACTATAAAGGTACATTGTATACATGAGCTACAGGAGGTTAGGCTTTGCATGGACTGTTTAGAACATTTCAGCGAATAAAAAGAGGGTTTTAAGCACTTTTTAATATGTTTAAATATGTAAATAGACATGTGGGTAGTTTTGTTTTAATATGAAAAACATGGAACTCTCCATGTCGCTTTTTTTTTTTTTTTCACATTGTATGTTTCCTCACTCTATCCTAATATCATGCCTTAAATACCTCTGAGTTGCTGCTCCATGAGTCCACTACATTTTAGGTACATGGTAATATGTTTAATAGTCCATTGTATACTGCATAGATGACTTTGTTATCATTTAGTAGCAATAATATTAAGTTTTTTTATGGCTGTTTATCTCTCCCATTAGGTAGATTTGTCCTGCCCCACTCTCCTAACCAGCAACCAGTGCTATGCATAGAGAGGAAGCTTTTCTTTGATTTATCTGTAATGGAGAAAATCGAGAGATTAACCATGGGCAGGCTGGAGATCAGATTCAGTCGCAACACTTACTATGGCCAGATCTTTGACCTGCGTCTCTACCGTGTTTTACAGATGTCCCTGAGGGGCATGGGAAGCAACAAACTGAACAGAAAGCTGATTGTGGCCCAGTCCTTTCGCCTCCTCCACAAGTCTCTCTACTTCAACCTTACAGAGATTTGTAAGAGTTGGTCGGACCCAACCAGGAACATG
Organism: Discoglossus pictus; assembly: GCA_027410445.1. NCBI lineage: Eukaryota > Metazoa > Chordata > Amphibia > Anura > Alytidae > Discoglossus > Discoglossus pictus. Next base: position 287,081,017 of record CM050163.1, read on the forward strand.
GGCCTAGCCCTGGAGATTTCTCCCAAGAAGGAAGGTCTATTGGAAGAGTGCAGGGACATGCAGTCCTTCCTCTACACCTCTCTTTTGGTTGTGTCCCTAAATCCCTCACAGTGCAAGACACAAAGGAAGAAGAGGAGTTTATTCAAGCTCTCATTTACAGCTAGCAACATCTGTAAAAAGAGGCGTCTGTATGTTGAGTTTAGGGATGTTGGGTGGCAGAACTGGGTAATTGCACCCCGGGGTTACATGGCCAACTACTGCTTTGGGGAGTGCCCCTATCCACTGACTGAAATACTAAATGGCTCCAACCATGCCATCCTGCAGACGATGGTCCATTCCATAGACCCAGATGACATTCCCCTGCCATGCTGTGTGCCTATTAAGATGTCTCCCATCTCAATGCTGTTTTATGACAACAGTGATAATGTAGTACTGAGACACTATGAAAACATGGCAGTGGATGAATGTGGCTGTAGGTAAAAGATGTAGTAGAAAATGATTCTGTTATCTGAACCATCTCAAAATGACTGGCTCCTAACATTTGGGACTGTGTGATGCCACTGCTCTCTAGCTAACTCAGAATATAGACAGCAGCAGACAGTTGCTCATTTTCCAGCTCCGTAAACCACCTATATAGCAAAACATATGTTTAATGTTGGAGCTATTTTTATATATAAAATAAAAAGGCTGGGCAATGTTGTAAGTTATGTGTAACTATTTTATATATGTTAAATAAATCAGTATTAATTATTGTGTGTGTATTTTTTTTTTCTTGGTTTTTGAGGTAGTGTGTAAGCAATCTACAGTATCTTGTCTGGGACGATACTGTAGTGATTAATATCAAAAGTAATTTAAACAAGGTTCATGCAGTTAACGATAACCTTGATTTTATAAGAGCCACATTTTTTTTAAAATGGGAACTTGCTATTTTATTTGAATTATGTGAGCCGTAAGTTTCTCACACCATTCTATGGCTTTAGATGGTGATGATTAGTTTCAGACTTCATGAAGTGGAATCTCCATTGGCCTGTAAGGATTCTTCTTCTTTTGAAGAGTTATAGAAATTTTGCTAATATCAACACTAAAGGGATATTTTCTTCCTGATAAGATTAGAGGTTTGATGTGTGCTTGATGCTGTCAATATGCTCCCAAAACTCTGTCTAATCAACCACAATAATATAGATTAAGATTATTTACCCAGAAGAAGTATGCAGTGTGAGCTAGAGAAGTTGAAAGATATACAGTATCTTACAAAAGTGAGTACACCCCTCACGTTTTTGTAAATATTTTATTATATCTTTTCATGTAACAACTCTGAAGGAATGACACTCTGCTACAATGTAATGTAGTAAGTGTACAACTTGTATAACAGTGCAAATTTGTTGTCCCCTCAAAATAACTCAACACACCGCCATTAATGTCTAAACCATTGGCAACAAAAGTGGAAATGTCCAAATTGGGCCCAAAGTGTCAATATTCTGTGTGGCCACCATTATTTTCCAGCCCTGCCTTAACCCTCATGGGCATGGAGTTCACCAGAGCTTCATAGGTTGCCACTGGAGTCCTCTTCCACTCCTCCATGATGACATCACTGAGCTGGTGGATGTTAGAGACCTTGCGCTCCACGACCTTCCGTTTGAGGATGCCCCACAGATGCTCAATAGGGTTTAGGTCTGGAGACATACTTGGCTAGCCCATCACCTTTACTTTCAGCTTATTTAGAAAGACAGTGGTCGTCTTGGAGGTGTGTTTGGGGTCGTTCCACTCAGAACAAGCCTCGCCGTGGTCAACCAAGGAAGTTGCGTGCATGTGCTCAATGTCATATCCAGAGGTTGTCTTTAGAAAATAGACGTAGGAGTGCTGCCAGCATTGATGCAGAGGTTGAAGGGGAGGGGGGTCAGCCTGTCTTTGCTCAGACTATATGCCGCACACTGCATCAAATCGGTCTGCATGGCTGTTGTCCTAGAAGGAAGCATCTTCTAAAGATGATGCACAAGAAAAACAGTTTGCTGAAGATAATCAGACTAAGGGCATGGATTACTGTTACCATGTCCTGTGGTCCAATGAGACCAATATCAACTTATTTGGTTCAGATGGTGCCAAGCATGTGTGGTGGCAACCAGGTGAGGAGTACAAAGACAAGTGTGTCTTGCTTACATTCGGCATGGTGGTGGGAGTGTCATGATCTGGGCCTGCATGACGGCTGCCAGCACTGGGGAGATACAGTTCATTGAGGGAACCATGAATGTCAACGTGTACTGTGACATACTGAAGCGGAGCATGATCCCCCTCCCTTCGGAGACTGGGCCACAGGGCAGTATTCCAACATAACGACCTCAAACACACGTCCAAGATGACCACTGCCTTGCTGAAGGTAAAGGTGATGGACTGGTCAAGCATGTCTCCAGACCTAAACCCTATTGAGTATCTGTGGGGCATCCTCCAACGGAGGGTGGGGAAGTGCAAGGTTTCTAACATCCACCCGCTCTGTGATGTCATCATGGAGGAGTGGAAGAGGACTCCAGTGGCAACCTGTGAAGCTCTGGTGAACTCCATGCTCCTGAGGGTTAAGACAGTGCTGGAAAATAATGGTGGCCACACAAAATATTGACACTTTGGGCCCGATTTGGACATTTCCACTTAGGGGTGTACTCACTTTTGTTGCCAACGGTTTAGACATTAATGGCTGTGTGTTGAGTTATTTTGAGGGGACAGCAAATTTACACTGTTATACAGGCTGTACGCTTAATACTTTACATTGTAGCAGAGTGTCATTTCGTCAGTGTTGTCACATGAAAAGATATAATTACATATTTACAAAAATGTGAGGGGTGTATATACACATATCCTATATACATATCCTACCACCCATCTTTCATCCCTGTGCCAATTTGTTGATGCCGGCAAAAAACGTAAAATGTATATGTATACATGTTTTATAGAATTTGAATTGGCATAGAAACATAGATTTGATTGCTGGTAAGAATACAAATATGGTTATATGGTTTACCTATTCTATTTAGCCTGAGGATAGACGTATTTGTATCTGAAGTATATAAAAATATTTGCCAAAACAGTGCAAGCTAATTACCATATTTTCCACAGATATATTTTGAAGATACTCTTGTTGGGCCATTTATAAATTGCAGAGGGTGCCATAAGGTGTTACAAGTACTTATACAACATATACTTTATAATTAATTGGCTTATGAATTTTCATGTTTATTAGTGTGCTCCAAATGTTTTTTTTTATTTTATAAAAATGTCCTGATGTATTAAATAGTTGACATTAGTTTGAATGTTGGTGTCAAATATTATATTCTAGCATAGAGCAGTATTGTTTTAGTACATCACCAACATGTAAAAATAAGTTACTAAGCCTATCTCGGCTCTTACCACATTACCAGACTACTTTTTCTCCCCCATATATTATGTTCCTCTTATTTGAAAAGCATCAGCGATACACTTTTGTTTGAGGTTCTGTATGAGCTGTTCCCACATGTAATTTAATATAATAACTTATATTATTTGGCCCAAATAAATGAGTGCTGCAAGCAAAATCTGATCTGTATATGACAAGAAATGTGAATATATAGAAGGCAGGGTGTCTGTATAATTATTTATTCTTTATACATATATAGAGATATATGTACTACTTCCCAGACTCCAGAAAAATCTATATAGGGTTGTTCATCCCTATATCTATCTTTCTATTTTTTCTTGTGTGACCCAGTCTGGTTTCTGAACTATGCATATTGTTTTATAATGTGTACCCCCTCCTGTAGATGCCCATAATTTGTTACTTTAATAATACATTTTTTCCCTGCATGTCCTTGCTTTTAAAATGTAAACATAAATCTTGGTCTTACATTTTTTTTATTAATATAAATGTCTTACACGTACCTGAATATGAAGATGACTGAAAGTGTCCTTTTATTTCTGTTACCATCAGGAATGTGTAATTACACAGAATGAGGCCAACAATATGAATAAAACGTGTTTATTTAAATACAATCAGAAATCATGTTCCCAAAACACAATATATTTGATATGGATCTCCAGCAAGAGCTATGAAAAGAAGCTTTGGTTTGATTCTTATTTTCCATTAGTTACCCTAACAAGATGAATCACCATTCCAGCACAGTGTCACTTTACAGTGACTGGCATGTCTCTATTTTATCTCCTGCACCATGAGCTCCAATGTAAATGCTGTTGTCTCAGTCCATTGTTCTGAGATATATTAGTGGATTACCTTTTAGGTGCCATTGCTTTGGAGCATCTTCTACTTTGAGTGCATAGCTGCAGAGGAGCCTTTACAGTGTGTTGACATAGAAGCTGCATAAAAAAGTGCAACAGTAAAAAGTTATCATTTGCATCCGCACTCATCTACCACCATGTCCTCATAGTGTCTCAGCACCACATTGTCATTGTTATCATAGTAAAGCATGGAGATAGGTGATAGCTTGGTGGGGGCACAGCAGGGTAGGGGGGTAGTCTCTGGTTCAATGGAATGCACCAAGGTCTGTAGGACAGCATGGTTGGTGCCCCTAAGCATCTCTGTTAGTGGGTAAGGGCACTCTCCATGGCAGTAATTGGCCATGTAGCCCCGGGGAGCAATTACCCAGTTCTGCCAACCCACATCCTTGAAGTCTATGTAGAGTCTTCTTTTCTTGCAGATGTTGCTAGGGGTTGGCATGGAAGAATCAATTTGTCTCCTAGCTCTTGGGGTGTTTTTGCAAGTGGTTGGGTCAAGGGAGACTGTAAGCAGTGAGGTGTCCGTCAAAAATCGAACCTGTTCACATGGTGACATTGTACCAGCTGTTCCATTACCTTCTGCTAAGATCTCAAGGACCAGACCCATGTTCTTCCCTGGGTTGAGCCAGTCCTTGACCACCTTGGTCAGTGGTAAGTAGAGGGACTTATGAAGAATATGGAATGATTGGGATGCAAGAAGTTTCCTGTTCATCTTTTTCTCTCTCATTCCCTTTAAGGACATCTGAAGAGTGCGGTAGAGATTGAGCGTGAAGACTCCTCCATGATACGTGTTGTGAGTGAACTTTATCTCCAGTCGGCCCAGGGTCAGTTGCTCCTTTTTCTCCACAGCAGTGAGGTCAAAGAAGAGATGCTTTTTAACACACAAAGGACCCTTTGGCATCTCACTAGATGCAAAATCTCCTGTTAAAGGAAAGAGGTAGAAGGTTATTTTCACTGTTGGAAATCCTGCTCTTTGCTGGATTGTTAGTAAATGGAGTAAATAGTTAGCTTAGACCAAGACTTAATTTGTTAATGTAAATGTATTAGCTAGTACTGTAAGGTCCATATTAATTGGTAATATGTATGCACTAAAATGTGTAACAGAAAACGAGATGAATCATTCTATCCAATAAACTCCCTCTTTGGAAATTCTAAAAAGTTAAAAGATATTCATGTTTGTGAAGGTAAATGATTAATAGACTGCAAACATTCCACTTCCCAATCCAACTAGTCTTGATCACTACTAATTGTATGAATTAATAAAATCATATTCTTTCTTTAATTTTCATAATGTAATTATGACAAGTACAGTATTTGGGAAAATTTCTGAGAAAAAACTCATAGTTTTGGATTGCTTTGGATAAACTAGTTAACAGTTTCACCTCTAATTAAATGCCAAATATTTTGATGGACAGTTCTTATAATTAAAACTGGTGATGAATACATTCAGAGAGTGATTTTGACCCCATTTCAGTTATTAAAAAGTAACAGATATTAAACATATGATCCAAACATGGACCATGACCACATTTTTTTCATGGACGATATGTTTCAACATGGTGCGTTTCTAAAAAAATAAATAAAATGGAGTAAGATCCTTAAGTATTCTCCTAACAAGTGTTCTGACTAAGGTTTAGAGGGCTATCAATGGAAATTCCATTTAGTTAAACCAGTTAATAAACTTATCCTGAGCAATGTGATCTGGCTCTAAGTTAGGAGAAATGGCCAGATGATCTTTGAAATGAACATGGATATACAGGTAATTGAAAAATATATGCTAAAATATTTGAAAAAACGACATATTCTTGAATACCTATTGGAATTGTCTTACATTTCTATGGATTTTCCTTTTAGGTAAGACTGTTGATAAATTATTATTATTGTTTATTTATAACGCGCTGACATATTCTGTAGCAATGAATAAATATATCCATATCAGTGTGAATGTTGTCAATAAATAATTAGAGATTCATAAATGTATAATAATAGATAATATAAGAGATGAAACCTAGAAATAAAATATGTTGTATTTGAGAATCATCAGTTTTCCTACCAAAAAACCCTCTATGTAGCTTATTTGTGAAACAGCTTGTGTTAATATGATATATATTTCATCCATTTATGTATTGCGCTTTGGACTCACCTTGATCTCGGTATGACCTTAGAATATTCCCTGGGACACCGAAAGCATCCATCCTGCATGGCTTGTTCTGATCTATACCCTTCTCAAAAACATCCCAAAGAGTCCTGGGTACAGGGCCTGGAGCTACAGGGTTGGGTCTTCTGTCGAGACCCAGAGCTTTGAGTAGCATTCGTTCATGGAAAGGAATCTCAGAAGATGCAGTCAGGACCAGGAAAAGTGCCAGGGAGGAGATACGTAAGAAATATGCTTCCATGGTGGCTCCTCTTGCGGATCTGTACTCCCACCTTGCACATCCAGACTTAAATCCCCCACTGGATGTGGATTGTGTGAAAACTGTCTTCTCTGTGGAGACAGGTGGGAGGTGTTAAACTTCTCCCCTTTTTCTTATTGAAATCTTTGCATTCAGGGATTAATCAATGATTTAGGAGATCATCCAGCTTCCCCAAGAGCTTACAGTCTAATGGTGTAATGGGATTTGCTTCCACAGAAGCTTACAATCTATTGGTATAATGAAAAGACCCTGCAGAATAGATAAGCACTTCAATAAAAATTAGAAAATAAAAACCAAATTAAAGTTGAACAAAGTGTTAGATGAGACCCTGAAATTCCAGAGTGACCAGAAGTTTCACAAAAAAAAAATACTCAATCTTCACTTTCTGTGGAAATATTGAAATGGACTTATGGAGATGTAGTTATGATTGTGAAGACCAAGATAGCAGTTTGGATGCATTGGAGCTATTTTTATGCACTAAGGATTCAATGTGAAGCATTTTTCCATATTTCAATGTAATTTGAGGACAAAATTCCTTACGTGGTTCAAAAGTTTGGGACACATTGATCCAGAGTTATAATACCAGTCTAGTAATATTGGATTCACTGGCACAAGGAGCTTACAGTTTCATGGTATAATGGGAAAAGGTGATCGTAGAAGTTAATTACAAATTGTGTAAGATTTAATAAATATGTTTAAAGTTTTGAGTTTTGTACATAGCTATTTTATTGTGACATAAAAAAATCCAACAGTTGTTGGATTACAGGGACAATTATTTTATGTTAAATAGTGGAACATTTTGTATTTTCAGTGCAGTGACTGCATGTTGCAGTACATAGGGTCATGGAGAGTTGACACAACTTAACAACAACAAAGTGATAATAAAGCCAGTATTCATTATGGCATAGACCAGTGATGTTAAATTTTAATAGTATATTTTGTTCTTGAACTAGGCTTTATAATAGACACAATGTTTTAGAAAGTGAAAAAATACAGACTTTTAATTAATTTAACATGCAGTTATGTTTTATGTGGATCAGACTTTGTTCTAAGAGTGTTTGTCAAACTAATACCATAACCGACAGAGAAGAATATGAAACAGTGGCTGCCCAAAGTAAATAATCTCCGTAAATTATAAATTAATAAACTTTTTTTTTTATTTGTAAAAATATAATATATTTAGGGATAACATGTGTGTGGATGATTAAAAAAATAAGATCCAATTGAATCCTCTAATGTATGTTCATTACTTATTCCATAATTTGTTTTGTTAAAATAACTATAGCTTATAAAACGTCACAAAATATGGAGAACTGTGATTCTTTAATTAAACCACCTTGAAAAGAGAATTGTTAAGTGGACTGAGGGCCTCATTCAAATGCGATTTGGCCAATTGAATAGAGCTCTAAATAAGCACATAGCATATTTTTTTACAGAAGTTTTTAGTTAGTAAAGACCTTGCGTTTGGATAGAAGTTCACTAACTAAAAACTTTTGTAAAAAAATATGTTATGTGCTTATATAGAGTCCTATTCAATTGGCCATATCGCAATTGAATGAGACCCTGAGTACTATACTGGCATACATTTGCATAAATAAGAGACAGCTTGAGTCATTATTACAAATATGTCAGTAGGTGCTCTGTTTAAATGTTTGCAAACATGAATGCTTCTTAATTATCCAATTATTTCATTATAAGGCAAATGGCATACTGTAGTTTAACACCTTTGGGCCTAGTTGTTTCAGAAACCGGTTTCACGCCTGACCAGAGTAATTGAGATATTCAGGAGGTGTCAGGACCATGGCCTCCTGCTGCCAATATTCACACAGCCTTTCAAAGTAAAGCCGCTCATTGACTTGGTGTGAAAATCACACTTTCTGATTGCAGAGAACAAAAAGCAGATTAATCCACAAATTTAACTATTCTGGGAGTGATGTTTCAAACAGATTGTTCGCTCACATATCAATGAGTTTTCTCTCTTAAACTTCATATTGTTAGGTTTTTATTAAAGCCCTCACTAGACAGGGTCTCCTGCTGTTTATTAACACTAATGTCACTGCATCATTACATTCTACAGAACAAATGTTTAAATGAGCAATCTTGTTTATGTGATAAAATATAAGTTTTTTTCTCTTTATTTTAAAACTCATAGAATGAGAAATAAATATTTGAAAAGCAGACTTCCCTTAACCAAGTTTGTGGTGTCTGAATTGTAATGTTTACTACTGGCAGCAACATGGTTAATGTGACACAGCAGAGCCTCCAAATATGGTATAATTTTAAACTATAAGCAACAGCAAGTTCTATATCAATTGAATGTTATTAAAAAATGCACTTTTCCTATAGTAAAACAACATTGAAGTTTGCCATGCTGAGCGGTCGGACAGCATTCCTGATCAACAAAAAAAAAGTGGTTAAAAAGTTTCATTAATGAGAGATCATTGTATTTAATTACTGATAAGCCACAAAAAGAGTTTAGGCATGCCCAGACCCAGGAGACTGCACAGAAAACAGACAGCTGTTTCAATTATATACATGAGATCCATTTTAAGATTGACAGTCTGTCTGTGGGTAGGTCTCCTAAATTATGCATAATCCACCCTATGCTATAGTATACAACTGTGTAATAAAGTGAGCATATGCCCAAAAGAAACCATAAATAAAGTGGTATTGGGTTAAAAAGTCAAAATGCGTTGTGGTCTCATTTGCATGTCCCTGCACAGTTAAAAAAATACGATGTGTATGGGTTCCTTTCTGTTTATATCTGCAGTGTTGCAGACTAGTGTAGTGTGTAGCAGCTGGAGAGATATATTCCATGGCCCTCATTCAATTGCGATTTGGCCAATTGAATAGTGCTCTAAATAAGCACATAACATATATTTTTTGAATAAATATTCTATTACTAGAAGGTATGCAAAGTCCATACATAAATAAAACATTCTTAACAGTCATAAATGTCATTTTTATCAAGTCATCTAAACATAAAATTATCATTTTGCAGCAGTTAACTGACTAAACCTTCTTGTTTTGTAATTTTTAGTGAGAATATTTTCTAGTGTCTAAGCTGGTTTTTCCAACCATATAGAAAATACAAGGCAAAATGAGCCAATTAAATTCTAGAGTACACAGTTGATAAGAGTATACAATATAAAATGTATTACCTATCTATTTTAACTAAACTATCATATCCAATATCCCCCCAAAAAATAAAAAAAATAATCATTGGCCCCTCATGGCGGCCACAAAGCAATCCCGGCTGATTTCTCCCTCTTACCTCAAATCCTCCTCGCCATCTAGTACCACTGAAAGGTCTCCAAAGCTCCCCCACTCCAGTCCACTCCTAAGAATCGCTTCAAGCAATTACATGTATTATTCTAGGGGAACGCTAAAGGAGGATGTTATCCAAGGGTCCCAAACTATCTGGAATTGGGGCATCCTATCTAAAACAATATGGGTTAGCCTCTCATTAATAAGTAAATAGTTGATCTTCCTAATTACCTCTTGAAAGATTAGATTCATGTCCTTCCATCTACTAGCTATGTGAATCTTTGAAGCTAATGCCATTATTTGAAACAACTTGTTCTGGGGTTGCGACAAGTTTTAATATGGACCCCCAGTAAACAGGATTCAATTGAAGGAGCTACTTCTTTATGAAAGAGTGTGGAGGCTAAACGGGTCAATCGTTCCCAGAGATTCTGGGCACGTGGACAGGCCCACCATACATTATTATGATCCCCCGTATCCTGGCATCCTCTAAAACATGTATTACTCTCCTGCGGCCTAAACTTCTGCATTTTATCGGGAGTACAATAGGCCCTGTGGAAAACTTTGATTGATGTTTCTAATAAAGCCGAATTAAGTGATCCTTTTGAAAGATTGGAGCAAGATTCAGTCCATTTGTCCCAGTCCCACTCTACCCCCAGATCCTTTTCCCAATGCAGCATAAACTTGGGCTTCTGGCACACCGTAGTGCCCAGAAAGGTGTTATACAGAGAACTCAGATTACCTTTGGCAAGCGGGAGATTTTTACAGATAACTGATAGCCAGGAGGCTCTGGGGGCCCCGGAATCCTTAACCATCTTGGTAACCCAACTTCGAATTTTTAAGTAATTGTAGAGTTCCGTAGTTGGCAAGTCGTGAGTCGTGCAAAATTGGTCATAGGTCAGTAGTTTGTCATTGGCGAACCAGTTCCCTATGCGATCCAGGCGTCTGGAGGTCCACCAGAATTTAGACATAGAACTTGAGTCTGCTAGAATTTGTGGGAAGGACATAACTGATAGAAGAGGTGATAATTCCGTGCTAAGTCGATGCCTAGAATTAGCCCATCTCCAGGCCTGAAGCGTTAAGGAGATCATGGGGTTTTGATGAGTTATTAAAGGGGCAGAATCCTCAGGAATCCAAACCAACTTATCCCAACTATGTGGAGACATTTGATAATTTTCCATTAAAACCCAAGATGGATGGCGTTTCGTAGAGTGAGCTCTAGGCAAAGGGGCCAAGTGTGCGGCTTTAAGATAAAGTCTTAAATTCGGAGTCGCGAGGCCACCGCTATTCTTGGAGCGAAACATCACCTGCCTGGGGATGCGAGGGCGTTTATCGTCCCATATGAACCGGGAAATGCTATTCTGGAATTTGTCTAGGTCTTTAAGGGAGAGAGGGATAGGAAGGGATCTAAATAAGTATAGTAATTTAGGTAAGATATTCATTTTCACAGCCGCAATGCAGCCTGTCCATGAGATCTTAAAGCTCCTCCATTTCTGCATATCCAATGTCAGAGATCTATACAAGGGGGGAAAATTTGCCCCGTACATATCCCCGAACTTGGAGGTAAGTCTAACACCTAAGTATTTTATAGACTGTGCGGGCCAAATAAACTGGTGATTAGCTTTAAGGATGTCAATCTCCCCCTGCGGCAATCTTATACCCATCGCCTCAGTCTTCTCAACATTCAGCTTGAGACCCGAGATTCTGCCAAAGTCCTGAACAGTGGACATGAGTGCAGGTACGGATGAAAGGGGATTGGTCAGGGTGCAAAGCATGTCATCCACAAAGAGAGAGCATTTGAAATGCTGGAGGCCTACCTGTACCCCCTGGATGACTGGGTTGGCTCTAATCGCTTGCGCAAGGGGTTCTATGGCAAGAGCAAATAACAGTGGGGAGAGCGGACACCCTTGCCTGGTCCCTCTTTGAATGTGGATGTCGGCTTTGTGATCCATTGGGAGTTTTAGATTGGCTGCTGGGGAGTCATAATATCTCTTAAGTAAATTAATAAAGCGTCCCTTGAATCCAAATTTGTCCAGAATCTTATATAAGTATGGCCATTCTACTGTGTCAAAAGCTTTCTCTATATCTAAAGCTAAGAGACAGACTGGTATATTAGACTTCTGAGCCATGAACTGTGCATTCATGACCCTCCTAACATTGTCCCCAGCCTCTCTAAAGGGAACAAACCCAGTTTGGTCCTTGTGGATCAAATCTGGTAGAAATTTAGAGATGCGGGTGGCCATAATTTTTGCCAAGATTTTGACATCCCCATTGATTAGGGATATAGGGCGATAATTTTTCACCTCTAGAGGATCCCTGCCATCTTTTGGGAAAATCACTAAATCAGCCCGGTTTAGCTCCGGGGGCATAGGCTCTCCGTTTAATATGGTGTTAAAAAGAGATGTCAAGTGGGGGGTAAGAAGGGGTTCAAATTTTTTATAATACAAATTAGTAAAGCCATCCGGTCCTGGGGATTTGCCCAATTTAAGATTATGGATGGTAAGTTTAACCTCCTCCTGTGTTATTTCTAAATTCAAATCATCCAGTTGATAATCCGGTATTTTAGGGAGGTCGCATAAATTTAGAAAGGAGTCTATATCTGATCCACTGCAGTGGGGTTGCGAGGAGTATATTTTTTGGTAATAATTTTGAAACGTTTTTTGAATATCATTGGGGCTGTAGGAGATTTGACCGCCAGGTATCCTAATTTGGGTGGTTCTGGGTTGGGAGAATTTATTGTTTAGTCTTTTAGCCAAAAGGGAGTCAGGTTTGTTTGCCTTCCAGTAATAGAGGTGCTTCATTTTTCTCATAGCCCGTTCAGTTTGATGGGACAAAATAGCGTCCAGCTCTAGCCTAGTCTGGTCAATTAATTTATGCCCCTGAAGAGAGGGACGCTGTTGGTTTTTCTCCTCTAACCTCTTTAATGAGGTTGAAAGCTCTGTCTCCTTCTGCCTAAGAAGTTTCTTATGTATAGAGGACAGCTTAATGCAAGTTCCTCTAACAAAAGCCTTATGGGCAGCCCAAAGCCATCCAGCTCCAGTTTCGGGGGAGTCATTAGTCTCAAAAAACAGCTGTATGTCCTTGGATATGGAATCCATACTACTCGGGTTAGACAGTAGGAATTCGTTCAGAACCCATTTATAGAGAAGTCGAGGGTTAGGAACCAGGTCCAGCTCAACTAGTACCAGAGCATGGTCTGACCAGGGGCAAGGGACTATCTCAGAGTTTATGGTAGAGTCGTACAATGAGGAAGTGATAAGAAGAGCGTCAATCCTAGAGTATGTCAGGTGAGTCTGGGAGTAGAATGTGTACTCTCTCTTGTCTGGGTGCTTACCCCGCCAGGCATCAACTAACCCCAAACCGTTTAGTAAGGACTTAATCTGAATAGTCTTGTTGGGGAATCTGTTGGTCGGTTTTCCAGATCTGTCAAGGGTCGGGTCTAAGGTCAGGTTAAGGCCCCCCCCCAATTATCAATTTCCCCAAATCCTGAGCCTCTAGTTTTTTCAACAGGTCTATGAGAACAGAGTAGGGAGAGTTCGTAGGAGAGTACAGAGATAGCAGCGTCATTCTTTCCCCTCTTATAGTCCCAGTTGCCATAACGTAATTGCCATCCCCGTCTACCCGAGTGGATTCTACCTGGAAGGGAAAGGTTCTATGCAATAAAATTGCACAACCAGCTCTCTTAGTAGGGAGAGAGGCCAGATAATAGGTGGGGTAATCCTTATGTAAGAATTTAGGTTTGTTGCCAAGGGAAAAATGGGTCTCCTGCATGAAAATGACCGAGGGAGTATATTTTTTGTAGAATGCAAAGGCCTTCCTCCTTTTAAAGGGGGAATTGAAGCCCTTCACATTATGGGTCACTATGGTGTATTTAGAAGTAGCCATTGAAAGTTGGGAGTGTAGGTGTATGCAACCTTACCTAATAGCTGAGCACGTGAGTGACGAGGAGTGGAGGAGCCCGGAGAGCAGACAGAAGTCCCAGCGGATATGCTGTTGGCGGCGGAGAAATCTCTCTTTTATCAAGAGGGCTGAGAGCAATGAAAAGGGAGAAAGGCAGTTTAATATCGGAGAGGTAGATAAATCTGGGATAAAACAAACAAGCCAATAATAGAACAGAAAAGAGAAACACAAAAGTAAGAAAAAGAAAAAATCAGAGCAGTAAAACAGCAAGTTTACAGTACGTCTAAACTTCAAGCTGCTATTTCAAGAATATAGCAGGATAAGCATAAAACAGTCGACTACACATAACCCTTCTATCTCTATTTATAGTAAATAAAGTAAAAGTCAAATCCACGTAATGTGGGAAACTAGTCTGGCAAACTATAATAATTCTAAATGGCAATAGTTCGAACTATTCTATCAACATTCTATCTGGATTGTAAACAACGAAAAGTGAACATCAAATACTCAGCAAGATGTTATCAAAGTCCAGCTAGGTAGGAGGCCTCTCAGGTCGTGGGCCCAATTTTGAAGTGGCAGAGAGTCCAGAGTCTGCTGAGTATACCAAGCGCTTGTCTTGCAGATCGCCTATATAGTCCCGGAAGCCGCTGGGCCCCTCCAGTATAGGAACTTGTTTGCTATGAACTTGTGCTGGCTTTGGAGTCTGCTGCCTCTTAGGGATAAGCGAAACAAGGTGCTCTTGGTTTGCTGCTGTCGTGGGCTCCGGGCATAGCTGTAATCTCTGCAATACATCTAGGCAGTCTTCCAGGAAGCGGGTGGTATAAGTCTTGCCGTGATAAGTGAAAGTCAGAGCAAACGGAAAGTTCCAGCGGTACTGGATCCTGTGCTGAAGAAGAATGGCAATAGCCGGTTTCATAAGTCTCCGCTTATGCAGGGTATCCGGGCAGAGGTCCGCATAAAACTGCAGGGTTGAGTCATCCGGCCCCTTGATAGTATGCAGCTTCCTGGTGGCCGATAGTAGAAGATCTCTGGCCTGCTGCCTTAAAAATCTAACAATAACATCCTTGGGAGCCTCCAAGCTTCTCGTACCTCCCAAAGCTCTATGGGCACACTCAATCTCCCACACACTTTCAGGCTGATTAGGAAGGATTATAGGGATTGTATCCCTCAGGTAGCCGGTCCTGTATCGCTCTCGGTATACCACGGATGCGGACATTGTGTCGGCGGGACCGGTTCCCCAGATCCTCTATCTTATCCGTGAGGTCATAGATGTGAATGGAGTTTTGAGCAATAGAGGATCGGTCTCTTTCTTGCGCCTCGGCCATCCGATCCGACGTGTCCTCCAGTATTTGAGTGCGTTGCCCCAGGTCCTTCAAGTCTTGTCTTAGAGGATCAATAGCTTTTGCCAGGAGCTGCTCAATAGTAGCCACTGACCTGGCCGAGAGGTCCATATATTGGCTAGGAGCGTCAGGAGTACCTTCCCTGTCTGAGCCATCCGAGTGTTCTGAGGCGGATTCCGCAGGGGGGGGGAGCATTTGGCAGTTTTAGGTGTAAAGTGCTCCCTTATGCCCTTCGCCGAAGCAGTTCTTTTGGGTTTCGGCATTTTGGAATACGGGCCGCAGGAGTCAGCAAAGGGTCCGTTATGGAATCAGCCAGGTATAGAATAGGGGGAAGCTATGCCCCAAATGGTCTGAGTGAAAGTCCGCTGGCCCAAGTAGTAGAGTTTGTCCAGATTATAAAGTTGAGTTGAGGTAGGTGATAGCTGTGCTGCCAGGCCAATTCCCCATTCGTCTCTTTATTGCATAATTAGAGTGTAGTCCCCAGCCGGGGCTCTGGAAAAGCCTTTTTCAAATCCGGCCAAACAGAGAGTAGTCCTTTGGTAGACGAGTGGCACAAAAAGTTGTACCCTCTTCGGGTAGTCTGTCTGCTTTTGTTGACAGGAGCCTGTTAAGTAGAACTCAGCCGTAGAATAGATCAGTACAAACAGTAAGCAGCAATGAATGGCAGGGAGACATCCACTCTTACATTATTCGCATAAAGCCAATGAAGATCTGCAGTATTACAAATGTCCACAGGGTGGCAGCATTTGTGCTGATGTTGTAAGAAATTAACACAGTCCATGCAACTGGCAGTGAAAGCACAGGTTTCAAGTATAGGTAGACACAATATTTTAGTTTGATGCATAAATGTTCCATAAAAGTGTCTAAAGATAGCGTCAGTTTCTGAGACCAGGTACACCCACAATGCTCCCAAATATTATGCAATTCAGTCTCTGGCAATGCTGCGAGATAAGTCTCTATATCAAAAGCTTAGTCCTGAGAGGGTAGCCTAAAGAGTTGATTCACACCATCTTAACCCCAGATCTCAGAATTGTGTGGGGATATGACAATAAGTAGAGCATTGTGTGCCTTGCAAGCTGGGGAGAATTCAGGCAGCTTCCTCCTCCTACCCCACCATGTCTCTTTGATAGCAGCCACAGTTCCTTATATGTGGGGAGAGTGCTAATCACCCACTATTAGCTTTGGGTGCACTGCTCCCTCATTTGGGGATATCTGTTACTCTCCTGGGGCCCCCCTGGGGAGTCACAACCCTCTGGGGAAGATCCCCCTATCTGCAGCCGCCGGGTGCATGTACAAGATGGCGGCCTCGCAAGATGG
Organism: Discoglossus pictus; assembly: GCA_027410445.1. Lineage (NCBI taxonomy): Eukaryota > Metazoa > Chordata > Amphibia > Anura > Alytidae > Discoglossus > Discoglossus pictus. Next base: position 287,097,506 of record CM050163.1, read on the forward strand.
CGGCTGCATTTCGCGGGCTTTCTGCCCCGTCTTCAGTGACCCCACTCTGGCCAGAGGGGTCACCCTGGGATCCCGGCCGGATCCAGCCACCACCGGGATCTACTCCAGCACGAGCCCAGGAGCTGAGAGAGAGAGCCCCGAAGTCTTCTGGGGCCTCAGGCGTCGTCCCGCAATCGGAGGCCTCCTGTGCTGCTGGGCCGCCAAATAAGCTCCAAGTCGCTCCCCGGTGGATGGGGGCAACCTCCAGTGGTGCCCCTGATGGCAGGTAGGACACAAGGAGCCGCTCCAGGGCAAAATAACAGGCCCTATTCGGAGCTCAATACGGAGCTCAGACAAACACGTCTGACTTCACCAGACGCCAGCTCCGCCCCCCATAACATATATTTTTTAAAGAAGTTTTTAGTTATTGAAAACCTTGCTTTTAGATAGATGCTTACTAAGTAAAACTTACTTACCAAAATATGTTATGTGCTTATTTAGACCCCTATTCAATTGGCCAAAATAGCAATTGAATGAGGGCCCATGTATCTGCCTAGTATGGAGGAAGCAATTTGTATCTCTCTATAGAGTGTGAAAGCAGGAGATGTATATTTTATGAATAATTTTGGCAACATAGTTTTTTTCATTTTTGAAAATAAATTGTGGGGAAGGTGTCTATATCTATAATATTAACATTACCCATTAGGCCAACTAGGCAGTCTTAAAAAAAATCTCTTAAAAAAAATGGATCCTGACTTTAAAAAAATGCAATGCTGCAGTTCATAGGCTGGTTACTAGGGGGTAACCACCTAGAACTAGAGAGTTACAACAGGAAAAGGAATTTAGATGCACAGAAAAGGCAAAAATGGGTCCGTGCATACCTTGGGCCTCATTCTATTATCGGCCGTAAAACGGCCGCAAGGCTGTGATTCCTTGCGGGGGTTCCATTACCTTGCAATTCTATTAAACGGCCCGCAAGGATCTCCTCTTACGGCCGACCGTATATCTTGCAACCGGCCGTAAGCTCAGAAATCTTTAAAGTCAAAAATAAATTCAAGACAGCACTGTAAAGCTCTGTAAATGCTAGGGATCATATTGGGGGACATGAGGATTAATAGTAACCCACTCTCAAGCTTGCACATCAGCCCAAATCCGAGTTTACATTAACTGTTTATTTTCCGGCCTCAGCGTGGGCGGGTCTGAGGTGCTCCAAGCACTCTGGACTTTTTACATGGATATTTGATATATATAAAAAAAAAATGTCTTTACGGATTTGAGTATAGGGGAATGTTGTGCTATTTTTGCTAACACCTACAATCACTTTATAGTCTCCTCAGAGTGCAGGATGCTTTTATTTCGGCTTTATAATGTGCTTAATTGGTGCTAGCGGGACCCTTTTCCTGCAAGTAAGCTGCGGCTCGCTTTTAGCCTTGCAGAGAGGGTTCCCGGAGCAATAGAATAGCAACCGGGCTTTTCTTGCGGCCGAAACTCTTGCGGACGTTTTAGATCAAAGGCTTTCCTCCGGCGCGAGCGGCCGCAAGGGATAGCAAGGCGCCGGCCGCAAGCCTGCCGGAATCCCCGGCCGGAGGGGAATAGAATAGCCGAATAGCTTGCGGCCCCGCCTCTCCTACGGCCTATAATAGAATGAGGCACCTTGTGTACTCACTCGCAGGGGCTCCTCCACTTCACTGCCTAGGGGCTCCAAAATGTAGATTTGGCCCTGAATCTTAACTGTTTGTGCTCCCACAGTATGTACATGTCTATAGTAAGTAAGAGATGTATTTTTAACAATAAAGCATTAGACGAGCAGTGTATATCTATATTGTGGGAGTAATATTTTATATCATAGTTTTGGTGAAACAGTGTTTATACATCTATAATGTGAGGGAAATAGTATCTGTCTCTTTAACTATTTGTTTGTCCTTCCGTGATTTTCTACCTTGTGTGTGTGTACAGTATATGTGTGTATATATATATATATATATATATATATATATATATATATATATATATATATATATATATATATATATATATATATATATATATATATATATATATATATATATATATATACAGCAATTGTTTCACATATGGTGGGCTAAGAGTGATAGAAGCCCTCCACCGTAAAAAGTACAGTAGTACAAATAAGGAATAGTACATCAGTGATTCCACTTGAATGTTTAAAAATAAGTTGATGAAAACTTATTTCCTGCTCAAATTTCCCAGAAATACAGTATATGCACTGCAGTCTGGGAAAACTGGGCGGGGCATGCAAATGAGGCCACATAATGCACCATCATTATATTATATTATATATTATATATATATATATATATATATATATATATATATATAAAGAGTGAAGTAGCCATGAGTGTCCAGTAATCTAGATAATTAATCAGAGTACACCCCTCACATTTTTGTAAATATTTTATTATATCTTTTTATGTGACAACACTAAAGAAATGACATACTGCTACAATGTAAAATAGTAAGTGTACAGCCTGCATAACAGTGTAAATTTGCTGCCTTAACCCTCATGGGCATGGAGTTCACCACAGCTTCACAGGTTGCCACTGGAGTCCTCATCTACTCCTCCATAATGACATCACGAAGCTGGTGGATGTTAGCGATCTTGCACTCCCCCACCTTCCGTTTGAGGATGCCCCACAGATGCTCAATAGGGTTTAGGTCTGGTGACACGCTTGGCCAGTCCATCACCTTTACGTTCAGCTTCTTTAGCAAGGCAATGGTCATCTTGGAGGTGTGTTTGGGGCCATTATGATGTTAGAATACTGCTCTGCCGCCCAGTCTCATGCTCTGCTTCAATATGTCACAGTACATGTTGGCATTCATGGTTCCTTCAATGAACTGTTGCTCCAAAGTGCCGGCAGCACTCATACAGGCCCAGACCAAACATGTATATGTGTATATATTTTATTTACAAAAAGAGGCCAATAAATCAAAAATGGGGTAATACTAGTTGTAAATATTGATATGGTATGAATACATAACAAAATAATATAACAGAACAACAGCATATGATTGTCTTAGGCAGTGTAAATATTAAGTACAAAAAGAAGGAGAAAAAAGTACACCTTTAATTCCCAAGACAGCCACCTCCCCCAAAGGAACATCCATATAAATATATACAGACAAAAGTCATAACTCAAACCCATATAGTATAAAATATAACTTTTATTAAATATATAAACATAAAATATTAAAATATGCTGCACGTCCCCCAGATAGCACAAAGTAGTGTCATATATCAACCTCACTTGTATACAAGATAATATATATATGGCTAAGTGTGCTTAGTACAAGGTCCAAATACCTATAATAAATATATTCAATATGCAGAGTTATAAATAAAGCACACAAAATAATCAATAGGCTATCTCAACCAATTTCATTGAAGAGTAGGAAGTATGCAACCAGTAGGTGATGAAAATAATGTACCACTGTGGCCCTATTTACATACAAATAGTGGATTAGGCAGATATGGGCCCACTATTTACCCACTAATCTGCCTATGAAAAGCTAATCTATACCCCCTATCTGGGACTATTCACACCACTGGTGCACTTACCTACTCTCCAATGAATAATAGGTGAATACCATAGCCAGAGGTACAAACACTACAGTGCAGATCGGTCACTCTCTAAGGAGTGACGTCATCATCGGGAGACACGCAGCTCGGATCCGACGCACGCGTTTCGCGCCAGCTTCCACAGGGATCATAAGAACTGAAGAGGGCGCTTTGATTTAAATAGCGTGAGTAGGACGGTTCAATAAGATCTCTCATCTGTATGTTGTTTGCAATCAACTGTCTTGTGACCAGGGCTATGGAAACAAAAGGAAGTTAGAACTAAAGGTGGAAATGCTTGAATAAGCGCTTAAGGTGGATATATAAAACTGAAATAGACAAAAATAGACAAAATAAAGTGTCCTCAAACACAATCTTACATTAGACACAAATAAAGTCTACATAAATAAAGATACAATTGTATCAGATATAATGTAATATTACCAAAATATCACAGAAGATATTTAGTATAATATTACTTGTCCCAATTGTATATGGCAGTATTAAATATATCTAGGAGACATGGGTTTCAAAACAAAGGGATAGATCAGCGGTTCAATAAATTCCTCCATAAATAAAAGGGAAATAACTTGTAATGGTCAAAGTTGAAAATGCTTAATGAAGCGCTTAGGATGGATATATAATGTTAGATAAATAAAGTGTCCTAAAAACAACCCTAAATTACTCACATATAGAATCTGCATATATAAAGATACAATTGCATCAGATACAAAATGATGTTGCTACAATACCGCTAAAGATATTTAAGTGTAGTTATATACAGCAGTAATTGATATATCAAAGAAACATGGATTTCCAAAGCAGGGGGATAAATCAGGGGCTCAAATGAGTCCTCAGTGAAAAAGGGGGGAGATAACTTGTCATGATCAACTACATTGATTATAAATAACATCTCTAACAGTTCCACTTGATCCAATATAGGATTGAATAGAATCTTGTTACAACACGTAAGTAAGATCAAACAATATTATTATAGTCACTTAGATAGACTACTGACATACATGCAGCCTTTACAACAATATGCTGAAGTTGTTATATTCATTGAGTCCACCTGGGACTACAGTGTTAAGTAAAGCTATCCATTTGCTTTCTGCCTTGAGTAGTTCTGATTCAAGATTACCTTTTCTTATCCCCAAACTAATTTTTTCCAATACCCAACATTTAAGTATGGGTTTTGAGTGGTGTTTTTCAAAAAAATGTTTCGCTACTGAAGTAAGAGTCTTGCCTTTAGCAACATCAGTAATACTGTTACGTATATTGCAAAGATGTTCGCCAAGCCTTTTTCTAAGCTCTCTACTAGTAATACCAACATATTTCTGTTGGCAAGGACATTGCAAACAATATATAACCGCAGAAGTACCGCAATTGAAAAAACCTTTTAAGTATCTAATTTTTCCAGTTCTATCAGTAATGCTGTTGATTTTGCACATAAAAGGACAAAATTTGCAATGTCCACATCCAAAAGTGCCATCTGGCAAAGGTCTAGTATTTTTCTTCTTTTTACAGAAGTGACTCTGAACAAGGATATCACAGATGTTTTTAGATCGTCTCCATCCTGTGTCAATTTTAGCTCCAATCAGAGTTGCTATGTGGGTATCCGTTTTTAAGACATTAATATGTCTATTCAAGATATCCTCTATTTTGCGCCAATCCTCATTAAAAGTTGAAATAAATCTAACCGTCTCTTTTGTATTGGTTCTCAACCTGGGAGACAATAAATTGTCTCTTTCGGTGTGAAGAGCTCTTTGATAGGCTTTTTTTATAGAGGAATTGCTATACCCTCTATTTTTCAATCGATTCCTCAACTCATCTGCTCTAACTTTGAACAGTTCTGTATTGGAGCAGTTACGTCTTACACACAGAAATTCCCCTACAGGTATGGCACGAAGAGTCGGAGGGAAATGTGAGCTAGAATGATGTAAAGTGCTATTCGTAGAGGTTGGTTTCCGATAAAGGTCAGTGATAATCCTGCCCTCTTCATCTTTACTGATCGTAATATCCAAAAAATCAATACGTTTTTCATCATAGGCATGAGTACGTTTCAAATTAAGATCATTTGTATTTAGTTTGTTAATGAATGTATCTAGACATTCCTGTGTACCATCCCAAATGATCAAAATATCGTCGATATATCTCAGCCAAATGCTAACATGATCAGTAAATTCAGAATTATCATCAATAAATACCCGTTCTCTTTCCCACCACCCTAGATAGATGTTAGCATAGGTGGGTGCGCATGAAGACCCCATTGCTGTGCCTCTTTTCTGTAAATAAAAAACATCATTGAACACAAAATAATTGTGAGTAAGTGTGTATTTTAACACTCTCAGAACAAAGGTGTTTATATTCTGATCAGCATTTGTAGCCATGGTGAGAAAATATTGCACTGCCTGGCATCTTGCTTCATGTTGAATTGAAGTGTACAGGCTCTCTACATCACAGGTCACTAATAGTGTTTCATGATTCACATTAATGTCATTGAGTCATTTCAGGACGTCCATAGTATCTCTCACATATGAGGACAGACTCAATACATGCGGACGGAGTTGTAAATCAATAAATTTGCTACCATTCTCACATAGACTACCATTGCCCGAAATAATTGGTCTACCGGGAGGAATCTTATCATTTTTGTGAACCTTAGGTAATAGATAAAGAGTAGTTATTCTGGGTTTGTCAGATAGCAAGAATGTATACTCTTTATCATTAATGATAAGATCATTTTTAGCTTCATCAATGATATTGTTATAGCTTACCACAAAGTCAGTTGTTGGGTCACCTAATAGGCATTCATAACAAGCCTTATCACTAAGTTGTCTTAATGCCTCTTGAATATACATTTCTGTTGGCCAGATAACAATGTTACCACCTTTATCTGACGGTTTGATGATGACATCCGTCCATTCTTTCAACTCTTTTAACGCTTGATTTTCATCACGGCTCAAATTACTGATTTTGGTAGGTTGTAACTTGATGATATCTTGGGTCACAGCCTTGACATATACTTCCACTGCAGAGCAGCTGGAAAGAGGTGGATTAAAACGAGATTTGACTTTGATCTTATTTTTGGTCATATTGGTCTCCGGTGTTGTTACCAATGGCAGAGGTAATTCTGTATTTGAAGTTCTATCAGAATTTTTTTTCTTTAGAATCAATTTGCGTGCAAACAAATTAAGATCTTTAAATACATCAAAAAATTGGTAGTTGTTGCCAAGTGAAAAGGACAATCCTTTTTTCAAAACATTTACTTGTGGGTTAGTAAGTATCTTAGATGATAAATTCAGAATTTGCATCATATCTTCTTTTACCTCCTGACCCTTTCATCCAGGTTTCCTTCTGTGGATTGACTGCCCCCTTGTATCCCCATTGTTTGCGATCTCGGAGATTCCTGGTCGATTCCCAGTTGTTCTCTTGGAACGAGGTCCGGTTCCACTCCGTCATAAAAGGCTGACCCTGGTCTAAAATATAAAATATATATGTGTATATATGTTTTCTATAATATGTTGTGTTGATTCCCCCTAGATGCATTTACCTGCTGATGTCAGATGCTGCCTCTACTCTCTCTGCATCGCTGTTTACGTTCAAACTTTCATCTCATATCAGTGTTTTTGTGTGATAACGACCCCAAGCACACCTCCAAGACGACCACTGCCTTGTTAAAGAAGCTGAAGGTAAAGGTGATGGACTGGCCAAGCATGTCACCAGACCTAAACCCTATTGGCCATCTGTGGGTCATCTTCAAATGGAAGGTGGGGGAGTGCAGGGTCTCTAACATCCACCAGCTCTGTGATGTCATTATGGAGGAGTGGAAGAGGACTCCAGTGGCAACCCGTGAACTCCATGCTCATGAGGGTTAAGGCAGTGCTGGAAAATAATAGTGGCCACACAAAATATTTACACTTTGGGCCCAATTTGGACATTTCCACTTAGGGGTGTACTCACTTTTGTTGCCAATGGTTTAGGCCTTTATGGCTATGTGTTGAGTTATTTTGAGGGGACAGCAAATTTACACTGTTATACAGGCTGTACACTTACTACTTTACATTGTAGCGGAGTGTCATTTCTTCAGTGTTGTCACATGAAAAAATATAATAAAATATTTACAAAAATGTGAGATACTGTGTATGTATATATATATATATATATATATATATATATATACATATATATATATATATATATATATATATATATATATATATATATATATATATATTCCTCATTATGTCTCCTGCAATGCTGCCCTATTTGTTTTACACAACACTATTGTACTATTGTACTATTCAGCTTGGATTATTAGAACCTGTAATTAAAAATGAATGAGTGAATTATTTTGGGCAGTGTCAGTACAGTACTTTGTGCTAACAAGACATGAAGTGTTTGTAGGTCACCAACTCCCTGGTTTGCACCTCCACATCATGTCCGACTCATATTTTATTATATCTTTTTTATATGACAACACTAAAGAAATGACACTTTGCTACAATGTAAAATAGTAAGTGTACAGCCTGTGTAACAGTGTAAATGTGCTGCCTTAACCCTCATGGGCATGGAATTTACCAGAGCTCCACAGGTTGCCACTGGAGTCCTCTTCTACTCCTCCATAATGACATCACAGAGCTGGTGGATTATTAGAGCCTGTAATTAAAAATTAATTAGTGAATTATTTGGGGCAGTGTCAGTACAGTACTTTGTGCTAACAAGACATGTAGTGTTTGTAGGTCACCAACTCCCTGTTTTGCACCTCCACATCATGTCCGACAGAGATTCTCTAATTACTCCGACTTACTGGCAGCTCCCCAGAAAATTAAAACAGACTGCCTACCACTCTCCTTATAATGCTTTTATAATCCAACTAGTGTATATATATATATATATATATATATATATATATATATATATATATATATAGTGTGTGTATCTTGCTGCAGTGACGGGGCTCATGTACTTCAATGAAGCTGTGAGTTATACCATATAGGGTTACTCAAAATGGGCAGGTCATAACAGAGAGATCAGATAAATTGTGGTCCACTGGAGAAGCAACTGGCAACTCCAGTATATATGCTAAGAAAACTGCATGAATTAGCACAACCAGAGACATAACAATATGGCACTGGATTATGCACCCCTCAGGTAAGAAGGTGCCCACCACATTTCCAGGGAAGAACAGAGGGTGAGTACGAGTAGCACCATATCTAATGAAGTAGTTGTGACAAAGTCAAAAGGGAACAGAAAGCCTGCTTCTGCAAAGACCAATTCAGCATGGGAACCAGTAATTAGAACTATGAACCAAGGCAAACTAGATGTCGTTAAATATGAGATGACAAGGTTAAACATTGATATTCTGGTAATTAGTTACCTCAAATTGACTGAAATGGGACATTTCACATCAGACAACAACCTTCTACTGTGGTTAAGCATCCTGCAGAAGAAATGGAGTAGCCATCCTAGTAAATCAAAGAGTGGACAAAGCAGTGTTCGGTTACGACCCAATAAATGACAGAATGATTTAAATTTGAAATCAAGGCAAGCCATTTAATATCACAGTCATCCAAGTCTATGCTCCAACCATGGATGCTGAAGAGACTGGATTTGTCCAATTCTACAAGTATATTCAAAACATCATAGAAATAACACTAAGATGTTACTATGATCATAGGAGATTGGAGTGCTAACGTATGGAACCAAACGACACCTGGAATAACTGGCAAGTTTGTCCTCAGAGTACAAAATGAAGCATGTCAGAGATTAGTAGAATTTTGTCACGATAATTCTCTGGTCGTAGCAAACACCATCTTTCAACAGGATCCGAGACGACTCTACACATGGACATCACCGGATGGACAACATAGAAATCAGATTGACTATATACTTTGTAGCCAAAGATGGAGTTGGCATTGGGTCAGATCATGAGCTTCCAGAGTTCAGAATTAAACTGAAGAAAAGAGGGCAAATCATCAGACCAAACAGATACAATAGATTTAACGGATAGTAGTTTGTGACATTGTCCAGAAAACAGCAACAAAGAATATCCATAAAAGAAAGAAAAACAAGAAGCCTCTGATGAGGCTTTGAAAGTAGCCCTTGGAAAAAAAGAAAGCAAAAGGCAGTAGTTGGAAAAGATTTGTCCAGCTGAATGCAAAATTCCAGAGGATAGCAAGAAGAGATAAGGAGACATTCTACAATGATCGATGTAAAGAGATTGCAGAAGATAACAGAATGGTAAAGTCTCTTAAGAACGTTGTGAATCCTAATGGAACCTGTCATGCCAAAGCAGGTGTGATAAAAGACAAACATGTTTTGTCTTTTAGTTATTTGTCATCAAATCAATGTTTCTATATTTAAGGGAGGATGCAAGACAAAGGAGAAAAAAATATACAGATAATGGAGAGAGAGAGAGAAGGTACAAAGAGAAAGACAATGGAAGAAAGAAAAAGAGACAAGGAAGAGAGAGAAGGGGTTAGTATTGGAGTGAAGGGGAGAAAAAGAGAATATGGAAAACAGAAAGAAAATGTGAGGTAGCAATAGAAAATAGAAAAGGAAGGATGAGAAGACAGTAAGAAGGAGATGTAGTGGTAGAGAAGGAAGCAGAAAGAGATAAAGGACGAGATTGGAGGGGGAAAGGAAAGGGAAAGAAAAATGAATGGAGAAAATTCTAGAGAGAAGGGGTGACGTAAAGAGAGGAGAATAGAGGCTAGAGGGAGGGATAAAAGGGAAAGAAGGAAGCAAGAGATACATACACACAGGTTTACGCTGCTAGACATGTTCCAGAGTTCTCCTTGCTCTTAGATACATCACATATAATAGTTGACAACTACGACCAACTGCAAAAAGCCCTGCGCATGTGCATTGCGCAGCGTTAGCCGTGCATGCGCACTGCGACGGGTGTGCAAATGCACGTTGCGAGCTTTAGCCGCACATGCGCATTGCGCCGGGCGCACACATGCGCTGTGTGTGATGTTAGCCGCGCATGTGCACTGCGCCGGACGCAAATGCGCACGCAAAGGTAGCGCAAGAAGGGAGTAGGAGGCACACAGGGGAGGAGGGGAAAGGCACACAGAGAAGGAGAGAAGAGACACACAGGGGAAGAGGGGAGAGACACACAGAGAAGGAGGGGAGAGCCACAGGGGAGCGAGAGAAGGAGAAAGAGACACAGGGGAGTGAGAGGAGTGGGAAGAGATACAGCGGAGGGAGAGGAAGAGGGAAAAGACAAAGGGGAGGGGGAAAAGGCACAGGGGAGGTAAATGGGGGGGAGAGACACGAGTGTGGGGGGGAAGAGAAGGGGGCCAGAGAAGGGAGGAAGAGACACACAGTGGAGGAGGGGAGATGCACACAGGGGAGGAGGGGAGAGGAACACACAGACGAGAATGGGGGAGAGACCCATAGAGGAGGAGGGGGGAGAGACACACAGAGGAGGAGGGGGGATAGACACACAGGGGAGGAGGGGGGAGAGACACAGGGGAGGGAGAGGAAGAGGGAAGAGGCACAGGGGAGGTAAATGGGGGGGGGAGACACGAGGGAGGGGGGAAGAGAAGGGAGCCAGAGAAGAGAGGAAGAGACACACAGTGGAGGAGGGGAGAGACACACAGGGGAGGAGGAGAGAGACACACACGGGAGGAGGGGAGAAGCACACAGGGGAGGAGGGGAGAGACACACAGGGGAGGAGGGGAGAGACAGACAGGGGAAGAGGGGAGAGACACACAGAGGAGGAAGGGGGAGAGACACAGGGGAGTGAGAGAAGGGGGAAGAGACACAGGGGAGTGAGAGGAGGGGGAAGAGATACAGGGAAGGGAGAGGAAGAGGGAAAAGACACCAGGGAGGGGGGAAAGGCACAGGGGAGGTAAATGGGGGAGAGACACGAGGGAGGGGGGAAGAGAAGGGAGCCAGAGAAGCGAGGAAGAGACACACGGGGGGGGGGGGGGGCAGGAAGAGACACACAGTGGAGGAGGGGAGAGACAGACAGGGGAAGACGGGAGAGACACACAGAGGAGGAGGGTTAAGAGACACAGGTGAGGGGTGAAGAGATACAGGGAAGAGAGAAAAAGCAGGAAAAGGCACAGGGGAGGTAAATGGGGGGGGGGGGACACGAGGGAGGGGGGAAGAGATGGGAGCCAGAGAACAGAGGAAGAGACACACAGCGGAGGAGGGGAGATGCACACAGGGGAGGAGGAGAGAGACCACAGGGAAGGAGGGGGAGAGACACACAAGGGAGGAGGAGGGAGAGACACAGTGGAGTGAGAGGAGGGGGAAGAGATTCAGGGAAGTTTGAGGAAGAGGGAAAAGACACAGGGGAGGCAGTAAAGGCACAAGGGAGGTAAATGGTGGGGGGAAGAGCTCAAGGGAGGGGGAAAGAGAAGGGAGCCAGAAAAGGGAGGAGGAGACACACAGTGGAGGACGGGAGAGGCACACAGGGGAGGAGGAGAGAGACACACATGGGAGGAGGGGATAGGCACACAGGGGAGGAGGGGAAAAGGCACACAGGGGAGAGACAGACAGGGGAAGAGGGGAGAGACACACAGAGGAGGAAGTGGGAGAGACACAGGGGAGTGAGAGAAGGGGGAAGAGGCACAGGGGAGTGAGAGGAGGGGGAAGAGCTACAGGGAAGGGAGAGGAAGAGGGAAAAGACACAGGGGAGACGGAAAAGGCAAAAGGGAGGTAAATGGTGGTGGGAAGAGACTCAAGGGAGGGCGGAAGAGAAGGGAGCCAGGGAAGGGAGGAGGAGACACACAGTGGAAGAAGGGAGAGGCACACAGGGGAGGAGGAGAGAGACACACAGGGGAGGAGGGGAAAGGCACACAGGGGAGGAGGGGACAGACACACAGGGGAGGAGGGGAGAGACAGACAGGGGAAGAGGGGAGAGACACACAGAGGAGGAAGGGGGAGAGACACAGGGGAGTGAGAGAAGGGGGAAGAGACACAGGGGAGTGAAAGGAGGGGGAAGAGATACAGGAGAGGGATAGGAAGAGGGAAAAGACACAGGGGAGGGGAAAAGGCACAGGGGAGGTTAATGGGGGGGGGGAGACATGAGGGAGGCGGGGGGGGGGGCGAGAGATGAGAGCCAGAGAAGGAAGGAAGAGACAGGGGAGGAGGGGAGAGACATGGGAGGAGTGGAGGGACACACATGGGAGGAGGGGAGAGTGACACACAGAGGAGGAGGGGAGAGAGACACACAGGGGAGGAGGGGGAGAGACACACAGGGGAGGAGGGGGGAGACACACACAGGGGAGGATGGGGTATAGACACAAGGGAGTGAGAGGAGGGGGAAGAGATACAGGGGAGGGAGAGGAAGAGGGAAAAGACACAGGGGAGGGGAAAAAGGCACAAGGGAGGTAAATGGTGGGGGGAAGAGACACAAGGCAGGGGGAAGAGAAGGGAGCCAGATAAGGGAGGAGGAGACACACAGTGGAGGAGGGGAGAGGCACACAGGGGAGGAGGAGAGAGTCACACATGGGAGGAAAGGGGAGAGACACAGGGGAGTGAGAGAAGGGGGAAGAGAAACAGGGGAGTGAGAGGATGGGGGAACACGGGGAGGGAGAGGAGGGGGGAAGATACACAGGGGAGGGAAATGGGAAGAGACACGAGAAAGGGGGGGAAGAGACAGAGGGGGGGACGGAAGAGACACAGGGGAGGGAGAGGAAGGAAAGAGACACAGGGGAGGCGGAAAGAGACCCTAAGCAGGGAGGTGGATTAAAAACACAGGTGGGGAAGGAGACACAAGGGAGAGAGAGGAGGGGGGAAATGAGACACAAGGGAAGAAGTAGACAGGGGGAGCGAGTCGCAATAAGCGCCAAAGGCGCTCATTGCGAGGCCTGTGATGAGCACCAAAAGCGCTCATCGCAAAGCCAATAAAGTAGAGGGTGGGAGAGGTAGAGGGGCCGAAGGCGCTCATTGTGATGCCTGTGATGAGCGCCAAAGGCGCTCATCGCAAGGCCAGTAAAGTAGAGGGGGAGGCTCCTATTGTCTAGCAAACAGCATTGCCAGGCTTCACTTTTTATTTTCGTCATTTTTTACATGCAAGTCGCTAGTCACATATATAGTTGTGAGCATGCGAGTTGTTGCTAACGCTAGCGGGCTCGCGCAGCGAGCCTGCGGCCCTCGCGAAGCAATTCGCTAGTATATATATAATGAAGAATGAGGAAGCCATGAGTGTCCAGTAATCCAGATGAATAATCAGAGTATTGCAGTATATGTTGATACCTTTTTTTATGGAGAATACAATGCTCAGAGGTCATTTTAAAAAAACACACGAAAGAAAGATTTTTAAAATCAATATGATAACACACTTTAATACGATAAATACGAGACCTAATGTAAATATGGAATTTTGATTGCATTATTTTAACTTTTTATAACCTTCTATATTCCTTATATTATGTTTTTCTTTTTTCCTTGTTTTACTCTGCTTTCTCTATGACATGCTTCTAGTCCTCCTCACAGCGTTTTGGTATCTTAACTCCATATGATGTTATCATATTTACAACTCTGTCTTCACAGCTAACCGAATAAAACATTCTTTTATTATTTTTTTCTTTCCAAAAAAGCCTGTAATTCCGGTGTTTCATTTGGGAAATTTTATATCAGTGTTGCTCCAGTCTTGAGAAATAGAGGAAGCTCTCGAAAGCTAGTCTTATATTTATAAATATGTTTGTCCAATAAAAAAGGTATCAATGTATACTGCAATACACTGATTTTATATATATATATATATATATATAGTAATTGTTTGTTTATTATATATATATATATATATATATATATATATAGTAATTTTTTGTTTATTTATTAATTTATTTTGATAGAAAAAAATGTGCCAATTTTATTTATAGGTACAATAAATAAAGATGTGTTAATTTTGTGTTAAAGTATGATATATTTATGTGCATTAGAGTGTTTGTTCGTAGGCAACATGGTTTTGTGATGTGAGTACTGGGTTGTTTGTTACCCTGGATTTGGTATCATAAAACGGACTTAATACCAACAGATCATATTTATTAATTACACATATGTTGATATCGGATTGTTAAGTGCCAAATAATATTGAAATGTCATAATTTTGTAGTGCTTTTTGTGCTATACTGTCACTTTAAATGCTGCTGGGAGACTCAACAAAGGTTTTAAAACCATTGGTGAGTGGTCTCTGGTACACGTAAATCTTCTGCTTTTTCAATTACGGCACTGCCCTGATTTGCAAGTGATCCATAAAATCTTATTCGCATAGGGTTTGGGTATCAAAGTGTCAGGGAGTAACTCATAATTTATTTTCAGTGTAAAACTCAATAAAGATTTTTGCCTTGCTTTTCGGCTGAGGCGGGAAGTTCACTGGTAGCAGTGACCCGTAGCAGTTTGCTCACAATGTTTTAGGGATGGCTGATTAGCATAGCTATGTGGGGTTTACTCTGTAGTTAGGGCACTTGGAATTACTTTATCTGGGATTAGCATAGCTCCTATATAGATGTCATGTATTCTACTTGTCTACACAGTGCAGCTGTTTTTGCAGCACAAAGAATATGTGGTAATAAAGAACTGATTGTAACACTGCATTATGACTAGTGACCAGTCGTGAAGGTGGCTTGTATGTGAAGCACCCATGAACACTTAACTAATCTATATATAATGATAAACCCAGCACTGGGCATACTTAGCCAATATTACTTATTCTAAATTAAAAAACCCACTGTGGTTTGTAATAAAACTACATAATTAACAAATATTAATAGACCACTGCACATTAAAAAAAATATGTTTTAAAGCTTTGAGCCTGACTAAGTGCACAATTAAGCAACAATAAATTCATACAGATAGTTTTAATTAAAAAAAATGATTTAGACACTGGAGGAATACATGATACATTAGTGGAATATGTGTGTGTGAGAGGGGTTTTTATATTTCTGGAGAGCTAAGGTTCCATTCTTTGATGCAACAGCCTGCCTCTGGACAAGTGAGGGGCAAGAGATGGGGTGTCAATTTCAATCATATCCAGTTATCAAACAATGGTTCTGGATCTCTCCTTGTTCAATACCTCCCCCCATTGATAACTACAAACACCCCTTCATACTGCTGACAGCTTATGATGCAACAAACACAAAATGGTTTCCTGTACTCATAAATAGAGTCTTTATAAATTCAGATTCTCCCCAAAATGTTTTAAATCCATGGTTTACATAGCTACTAATATTGTTAGTTCGGTACATGCTTGTCTAACAAGTGTCTTTTTTTCTTGAACTTCAGTGGTCCTTAAGCAGAATATAATTTTTTGGAGAAAATCTTCACACTTCCTGATGGCTTGGTACCTGAGAGAGTGAGTTATATTTTTTTCAGGATTAAATGATGATGGTATGGAGGGGGGTTGGTTCTTCACTGGCTAAGTCAGATAACTATTCAACATCATGCTAGCTTTAATCTGTACCCCCCCCCCCCCCCCCATATCTTAAACAGGAAGGATTATTAATAAGAACATATGCATGCACTAGCAGTGTCTGTTAAAATTAAGATTTTCTCCCAAAAAAAGGTTTTATACTAATGACCAGGAGCAGATTTCCCACCAGTGATGGAAGTGCATTGCATTGGGGTCCTCACCTCTAGAGAGGCCTGATGCTACCTCATAATTGAAATAATTTTTTTGTAGATTTTTTAAAATAATTTCTATAGTGTAGTGTAGCGCTGCACATTTTTTTCCAACAGCCCTGAGGGAATGCTTTGTACAGTGCTACAGAATATGTTGGCACGTTACAAATACAGGATAATAATCACATATATAGTTGTTGCTAACGCTGCGGGCTCGCGTAGCGAGCCCGCGGCCCTCGCGAAGCGAGGGCACTGCCCGAGGGTCTCAGTTGCTGGCATGGAGCGCCGTAGGCGCTCCATGCCAGCACCTGAGGACCTCGCAAAGCGAGGGCCGCAGTTGCTGGCATGGAGCGCCGAAGGCGCTCCTTGCTAGCAACTGCGACCCTCGCAAAGTTCACGTCGCAACCCAAACAGTACGACACACACATTACGACACTCGCAAACAACATACGACACACGTTCACACACATTACGGACTCGCAACACTCGGACGCAACTCGCGAACATTACAAAATGTAAAACACAATACATACACACACCACATACATAAAAAACTTACCTACACCAAGAGGGAGCACCCAGCACCTCAAAAATACAACTTACACCTCGATTTTACTTCAAATAAAACAGTTTAGACACTAAAAAAAAAACGAAGCGAGAGAAAAAATGGCCGCCGAACAAAACGGAAACGAGGCTACAGCACTCTAAACTCGCAAAACACCACAAGAAACTCGCAAAACACCACAAAACACCTACGGATATTCCGATACAAACGTATAACACACATTACTCGCCATTTGACGCCAATGCGGAAGTACACGACAACGGTTTGGGCTCGCGCACGCACAGTGTTACACTGCACATATTCAGCACGCTTACACAGCAGATCCACACCACTAATGCTGCAGCAACATCAAAACACATTCACAGCTCTTCCACACAATGCTTTAAAATAGGTAAAGTATATTCATTTATTAATGTATTATATATTTCATTATTACACACTAAACAGCATTAGCTACCTTACAATTTCATTGCCGTCATTTTTTGACGGGCAATTCGCTAGTAATAATAATAATAAGAAGAAGAAGCAGAGCTGGAAGAAGCAAGTACGTTTTTTCCTCCCTTTCTCCTCCCTCCACTTACCATCCGTTCCTTCCTTCTGACTGCCACCTACATTCTTCTGCCTTCCTGGGCCCTTCATTACATCCATCTACTCGCCTGCTATGTCCCTCTGCCTCAACATATCCTCTGCTGCTCTAACCTACCCTCCACTGCCTCCCTCTGCCCCACACTTCCGCCACCTCTACTGCTACCTTCCACTACTCTATGCTATCTCCCCCACTGCCACCAACTACCTCCCTCTGCCACAAATGTCTTCATTTACCTCTAATATCTCCCTCTATCCCACCATCTCATCCTACCCATTCTACCACCTTCTGCTCTCAGTGCCACGGCCTACATCCACACTACCTCCCTCTGCTCCTCCTACCTCCCCCTGCCCCTCCACTAACTACAGCTACATCTTGCCACCTCCCTCTGCTTCCCACTACTCTCCACTACCTCCTCATTTGCCTTTCACTACCTTCTTCAGCCCCATATCACATCACCCTGCCATTCTACCTACCTCTGCCTTCCACAGGCTCATCTTGCCACCTCTACGCTCTTCTCTCTATATTATCTTCAATCTCTTGTCATCTATTCACCATCCTCTCTCTCTCCCCATCTCATTCTCCACTTTTCTCTCTTCCATTCTTCTCTATTTCTCTTACATTTCCCCACATCTAGATTTCTCTCTTTTCCCCATATTTCTACCCATCTCTCCTTTTCTTTCTCTCCTCTCCCGCTCTTCCCCTCTTTCTTCTCTCTCTCTTCCCATACTTTCTCCTCTCTGACGCATTCCTCACCCCTCTTCACTCCTTTAGCTCTCCTCTTTCTTTCTTATACTATTTTCCCTCTTCCCTCTCCCACCTTCACTCTGTCTTCCCTTCTCTATCTTTCTCCTGTTTCCCCTCTCCCCCTCCCCCCTTGGGAGCAGGGTTTTAGGGGACAGACCCACCATTCTTTTTGCACCAGGGCCCTCCATACTTTAGCTCCTCCACTGCTCATGACTAACACAGTTGCTAATGTTATTTGTTTACATACTCCACAACAAGAAGTTCTTCCTAAATGACTGTATTCCTTTAACATTCTGTGGCAAGTTAGAGTCCATTATTCATATTTATTCTGTTGCGCCAGACTGCAGCCCTTCTTGTCACTCTTGAGGGGCCTCCTCCTACAGTTTTGGCTGTATTTCTCCCACATATTTGAATTTTTGGGCACCCGGTGTCCCATGGCAATAGGACCAGGGACCTTCTTGACAACCTGCTCCTGGCATTAGCCAAGCTGGCTATATATAAGTCCAGGAAGCAGTGTTTGGCTGAGGAGGGTTCTCTTTCATACAAGGCCATGTTCCAGGCACTGGTGTGCTCCCATATCAGATCAGAGTACCACCTAGCTTTGTCTATTGGGAGGATGGATGAGTTTATCCCCATAACGGGCTGTAGATAGTGGGCTCTGCTCAGTATCCCCCCATTTGGATTTTTTTCAGCTCACCCTCCTAATTTGCAGCCTTATTAAATTGCGATTCAGTACATTTAAAAGGGCTCTATTTAAGCACCGAGCATATTTTTTTACAGAAGTTTTTAGTTAGTGAAGACCTTGCTTTTGGATAGAAGTTCACTAACTAAAAAATTCTGTAAAAAAATATGCTGTGTGCTTAAATAGAGCCCTTTTAAATTTACAGAATCACAATTTAATAAGGCTGTACATTTTGTTTTAGTTAGTTACTTGGCTGACATATTCCTCCCAACCACCAGGTGGGGATGTCACTAACACCAGATTGCCCTTATAAAAATGCCAATCATTGCCAAACCCTGTCAAATATACTGTGCTCCTTTAAAAGGATATGGTAGACAATATTAAAATCTTAATTCGATATCATCATTCTTTTTATAAAAATGAATTAATATGAACCCAAAGCTATTCCACAAGGAGGGCCTGTGCTACCTCCCCCTGATTTGCACAAGTTATATTCTCATCACAGACATATGACAGTAAAGCAGAAGTGACAGGGCAACACGTGTTTGCTGCTTCCTCTTTAAAACCTTAACAATCTTTT
Source organism: Discoglossus pictus (assembly GCA_027410445.1). Taxonomy (NCBI): domain Eukaryota; kingdom Metazoa; phylum Chordata; class Amphibia; order Anura; family Alytidae; genus Discoglossus; species Discoglossus pictus. The sequence continues at coordinate 287,116,822 of CM050163.1, forward strand.
TGTTTTTCTATATAACTAGCGAATTGCCCGTCAGAAAATGACGGCAATAAGATTGTAAGGCAGGTAATGTTGTTTGGGTGCAAAATTAATTTTGTTGGTGTTTTAAGATTCTTCGGCGCTCATTGCGAGGCTCTTGGTTGTTTGTGTGCTATGAGCAGCGTTGGTGTTTTTTTTTGGTATGGCAATGGATAATTAATAAAATAAGAAATTAATTTACTTTACCTATTGTGAAGTAATATATGCAGCATTGTGTTGAAGAGCTGGCAATCTGTTTTGATGTTGCTGCAGCATCAGTGCTGTGGAGCTGCTGTGTAAGTGTCATGAATATGTGCAGTGTAATAGTGTGCGTGTGCGAGGCAAATCCGTTAGCGTAGCTGTGTACTTCCGGATTGTATAAGTTATTGTTCTAAAATGGCGCCTAATGTGTGGTATGCGGCTGTGGCTGATTTAGCGTCCTTTGTTTCGGATGTCTTCCGACTTTTTCGGAATATCCGTAGCTGTTTGGTGGTGTTTTGCGTGTTTATGGTCCTTTAGCCTCGTTTTCGTTTTGTTCGGCGGCCATTTTTTCTTTCGCTTAGGTGATTTTCGTGTGTCTAAACTCCGAAATTTTTAGTTAAATCGAGGTGTAACTTCACTTGCAGAGGTCCTGGGTGCCCCCTCTTGCTGTGGGTAAGCTTTTTATGTGTTTGTTGAGTGCATTTAGTGTGTTTGTAATGTTTTTGGTGTCGCGCGGGTTGCGTCCTTGTTTTTGGATCTCGTACGTCTTTTTCGGGAAATCCGTAGGTGTTTGGTGGTGTTTTGCGTCTTTAGACTGCTGTAGCCTCATTTTCGTTTTTTTCTGCGACCATTTTTTCTCTCGCTTAGGGGATTTTTGAGTGTCTAAACTCTTTTATTTAGAGTTAAATTGAGGTGTAACTTCAGTTTTCGAGGTCCTGGGTGCCCCCCCTTGCTGTAGGTAAGCTTTTTATGTATTTGTTGTGTGTATTTATTGTGTTTTTTTATGTTTTCATGTGCGCGGGTTTCGGACGATTTTTGCGAGGTCATAATGGGTCGTAACATGTCTCGTATTTTGCTTTCGTAACGACGTAAATTTTGCGAGGTCCGCAGGTTCTGGCAAGGAGGGCCTTTGGCGCTCCATGCCAGCAACTGCGGCCCTCGCTTCGCTAAGCGAGCCTGCAAGAGTTAGCAACGGCCCACATGCTCACAATTATATATGTGATAATATAACATGCTACTGATGACCAAGCCCCGGAATTAGCTTTAATATGTCTTTCTTTGGAGGTCATCTTCGCTCATTTGAGGCATACCCAGCTAACGTTTAGTTTCAAATGCAGCTAAAATATTAATATACCCAAAGCACTGTTCACTCAGTATTTAAGAGAAACCAGGTGCAAAATCCACCAGTGTTTCAGCAGCATCTGCTCACTCGCAATGGCAAGGGTTGATCATTCTCACCAGTGAGTTGACACTGATATAGAGCAGACCACACAGAGCTAGCTACACCTGGTTTCTGTTGAAATCTGACCTTACCAAGAAAATATACATTTGTGTAGTTACATATACTATTACACTATATGCACACACAAACATATGTAACATTGTTATACATTTATTCAAATTCATATGCAAAATCTAAAATGTTTCATATGCATATAAGTGCAGTACACTGGTTATAATGCTATGTATAAAACCTAATAAGTGACTGCGTATGAACTGTTCACTGCTCTAAGTGTGTTTGTAGCTATAGCATGGTTATGGTTGTCATAAGAAATCTACCCTAATGCTACATGTTCTTGTAAAGCCCTGTGGGTGCACGCAGTGAGCCTAAACCCTACATTTAAACCTCCCTCAGCATTAGCTAAACCCCCACAGAGAGCTGTTCTGTGACATGTAACAGAGCTGGTGTAATAGTTCTGCAAACTTGCTTTTAAAAACCTTACAGAAGTTCCTTTGAGGGTCATGTAATTAAGCCCATACATAAGCTCCTAATCTTCCCACCCTTTTCCAGAGCTTCCACTCCTCCTATATCGCTCACTGTTGACAATGCCACCATCACTCGTACCTCCCAGGCCTGTTGTCTTTTGGTTCTATTGGACCCTGCTCTGTCTTTCATTCCTCATGTACAATCAATAACCAAATCTTGTCACTTCCACCTAAAAAACATCTCTAAAATGCATCGTTATCTGACACAAAACACAACTAAAATTCGAATTAACGCTCTCATCATATCCCGCTTAGAATACTGCATCTCTCTCCTTGCTGGCCTCCCCATCTCGCTCCAATCCATAATGAACGCCTCTGCTAGACTTATCTACCAAACTGAACGCTCAGTGTCTGCAGCACCTCTCTGTCAGTTACTCCAATGGTTTACCGTAACCCCCAGAATAAAATCATAACCCTAAAGTATAATGCTCTCAACAAAGCACCCTTTTACATCTCTGCTCTTGTCTCTAAATACACCCCCAACCGCCGTCTTCACTCTGCTAATTACCTTCTCCTTTTTTCTCTCCTATCACCTCCTCTCACTCCACCTTCAGGTCTTTTCTTGTGCTGCCCCTACTCTCTGGAACTCCTTACCTCCACTAGACTATTCTCCTGCCTCAAATCCATCAAAACATCACTTAAAATACATCTGTTCAAAGAAGAGTATCACCTTCAGCCTAAGGCACAGTTCTGCACTAATTAACAAAAAAAAAGTGCAAATAGCAGAGAATCAAAGCTTTAGCCAGAAAACACAATTCACCTAATAAATGGCTGCTGCTGTACCCCTTCCCACCTCTCCCGTTAGATTGATCACTACTACGGTCACATGCGCACAGGATCACGATTATGTATAACACATGTGCACGCCAAATTCAAACTCTGCCATCATAGAACTTTCCCAGAGGCAGGCAGATAGGTAGGATGCAAGGGGGAGGGGCAGGGCCAGATCATCCATTAGGCATTATAGGCACTAGCCTACAGGCGGCCTCTGACAGGAGCGCCTCATTTTCACTTCCTAGAACACAGCCCCGCAGGCACAGGAAGTGACTAGGGGACATTTTACACAACGCATTCAAGATGCCGGGAGTTGGCTCCTCTCCAGTCCTGCCATTTCCTTCAGCAATGCTGCTCCTGCCCATGAGGAGAAGGAGCTTCAGGAGCCTAATACTGGGAGTCCATGACACAAGTAGACATTATATTCTGCCTAGCTGCCCTCTAGTAAACAAAAAAAAATGTAAATGATGTGTATGTGTGTGATGTGTGTATGTGTATGTGGTGTGTGTATGTATGTACGTAAGTACGTGTGTATGTGCTGTGTGTGTGTATGTATGTGGAGTGTGTATGTATGTGGTGTGTGTATATGTATGTGGTGTGTGTTTGTGTATGTGTTGTGTGTGTATGTATGTACAGTATGTGTGTGTGTATGTATGTGGTGTGTGTATGTATGTGGTGTGTGTATGTATGTATGTATGTATGTATGTATGTATGTGGTGTGTGTATGTATGTATGTATGTATGTGGTGTATGTATGTATGTATGCAGTGTGTTTATGTATGTGATGTGTGTGTTTGTGGTGTGAGTGTGTATGTATGTTGTGTTTGTAAATGTATGTGGTGTGTGTGTATATGTATGTGGTTTGTGTGTGTATGTGGTGTGTGTATGGATGTATGCGTGTGTGTATGTGGTATATGTGTATGTATGTGGTGTGTATATATGTGGTGTGTGAGTATGCATGCAGTGTGTGTGTGTATGTATGTGATGTGTGTGTGTATGTATATGTATGCGGTGTGTGTATGTATGTATGTGTATGTGTGTATGTATGTGGTGTGTGTGGTGTGTATATATGTGGTATGTGTGTATGTATGTGATGTGTGTGTGTATATGTATGGGATGTGTGTGTATGTATGTGCTTGTGTGTGTGTATGTATGTGTGCCTGTGTATATATGTATGTGGTGTGTGTGTATGTGGTGTGTGTATGCATGTGGTGTGTATGTGCGTGTATATATGTGGTGTGTGTGTATGTATGCAGTGTGTGTATGTATGTGATGTGTGTGTATATGTATGCGATGTTTGTTTGTGTGTATGTGTGTATGTATGTGGTGTGTGCGGTGTGTATATATGTGGTGTGTGTATGTATGTGGTGTGTGTGTATGTATGTGTTTGTGTGCATGTGTATTTATGTATGTGGTGTGTGTGTATGTGTAAATATATGTATGTGGTGTATGTGTATGTGGTGTGTGTAAATCCAGCACCGGAGAGGGGGTGTAATGGAACTCTATAATGGGGGCGGCAATAGAACTCTGCTTCTGCAAATACAGTATATATATATATATATATATATATATATATATATAATTTATATATATATATATATATATATATGTATATGTGTATATATATATATATATATATATATATATATATATATATATCACATATATAGTTGTGAGCGTACGGGTCGTTGCTCACGCTTGCGGGCTCGCGTAGCGAGCCCGCGGCCCTTCGCAAAGCGAGGGCCGTGGCTCGCGAAGCGAGCCCGCGGGCCTCGCGTAGCGAGCCGCGGGCCTCGCGCAGCGAGCCGCGGCCCTCGCGTAGCGAGGTCACTGGGCAAGGGCCTCAGTTGCTGGCATGGAGCGCCGAAGGCGCTCCATGCCAGCAATTGAGGCCCCTCGCGAAGCGAGGGCCTCAGTTGCTGGCGAGGTCACTGGGCACGGGCCTCAGTTGCTGGCATGGAGCGCCGAAGGCGCTCCATGTCAGCAACTGAGGCCCCTCGCGAAGCGAGGGCCTCAGTTGCTGGCGAGGTCACTGGGCAACTGAGGCCCCTCGCGAAGCGAGGGACTCAGTTGCTGGCGAGGTCACTGGGCAAGGGCCTCAAACCCTCGCAAACTTCACGTCGCTACTCAAAAAACACGACACACAAATGACGACACTCGCTAAATTTTACGAGGAACGCAAACAACGTACGAAACACGTTACCACACATTACGACCTCGCAAACATCGGACGCAACACGCCGACATACAAACATTTAAAACACAATACATATACACAGCACATACATAAAAACCTTACCTACACCAAGAGGGAGCACCCAGGACCTCAAAAATGCAACTTACACCTCGATTTTACTCGAAATAATACAGTTTAGAGACTAAAAAAAAATCTAAGCGAGAGAAAAAATGGCCGCCGAACAAAACGAAAACGAGGCTACAGCACTCTAAACTCGCAAAACACCACAAAACACCTACGGATATTCCGATACAGACCTATACCACACATAACTCGCCATTTTACGCCAATGCGGAAGTACACGACTACGCTAACGGTTTGGTCTCGCGCACGCACAGTGTTACACTGCACACATTCAGCATGCTTACACAGCAGCTCCACACCACTAATGCTGCAGCAACATCAACACAGATTGCAAGCTCTTCATCACAATGCTTCAAAATAGGTACACTATATTCATTTACTAATTTAGCTACCTTAAAATTTCATTGCCTTCATTTTTTGACGGGCAATTCGCTAGTATATATATATTAGCGACTTGCCCGTCACAAAAGACGGGAATAAAATTTGTAAGGCTGGGAATGCTGTTTACCACACAATGTGAGTCTCTGACACTTAACCTTTTTGTTATCTACAAAGAAGTACAACAATTATAATCATTTTTTTTTTACCATTCCACTTGTATTTCAACAACTGTTAAACCATATTAACCTTTTAAATGTCATGTATGCAGTAATAATATAACAATGGATGAAATTTGAATGAATATGTATTGTGAACCATTACATAAAGCTTTGTAACATGCAACTTATATTGGAAACAGTGGTCAATCAATTATTTTTAACAATACTAACATTTTTCATTCTGAGCTATGCATGAGTAACATAACAATAGGTGAACTTTGTATGAATGAGTATTTTAAACCATTACAGAATGCTTCTTAACATACAACTTATAGTTCAACTACTGGTAAAGTACATAGGTATTGAATCCAGAGGAAGGCAAACAGTAAAAAACCCCATTGAAACTTAGCTAATTGTATCAAAGGGGGAAAAAAATTAATTCCTTCCTGACCAGTAACTGGCGATCGGATTACTCCCTGGATGAATCCTGTCTAATTAATTATACATTTAAATTGTTAACAAATGATTATGCTGCTACTGACATAGTTCATCATGTAAAATTGGATTTTCGTTTTCATTTCCAGCACCTTGTACAACAACAGTAGCTGCGTCATATCCTTTGTATATATATTTATACACATACTTAATTGATTTAATCGAAGTGCAAGTTCCACATTGATGTGTGCATTGTACTTGATGAGCAAATGTGGATTGTATGGAACGACAAATCTATTATCAACCTTTTGGCCACGGATAATAGCTGTTTGTCCTTGTGTTCTTTTATACAAAGGATATCCATCACAATTTGCATAAGTTTGCATTTGAAATTGTTTTGGAAATTCTTTAGTACATTTTTTATTTTCCATACATGGTGAATTAGGATTCATCTCTCCACATGGGCCATGAATCATTCTATGTGTAACAATCTCCCAAAGTTTTGTATATTTTTCTTGGTCTGGCAATTGTGCAGAAATTACTGAATCCACTCTCTCTGCAGTGTTCAGCCACACATTGTCCAAATAAGTGTGCTTTAGTGATATCATGTATTAATGAATTGAGTTTGATTTTGAATACTCTTGCCACTAAATCTGGTCGGTCAGAAGTAGTTTGTCCCAGATTCAAATTATCCTTGATCTCTGGCCATTGTGGATTACACGTGAATGTAATAAATAAATCTGGTTTTCCAAATTTTGTAATAATAGCCATGGTATCATTATACCTTTCTCGCATATTGCGAGGAGATCCTTGGAAAGAGGATGGCAAAATAATTGCTCTTCCAGCTGGAATGTCTCTGTTGGAAGCTAAATCTGCCACATAATCCATTAATCCACAATACTGTTCTACTCGTAATTTATTTTGTTGATATTTAATGAAATTTAGATTATTGGCTTCAACTTGTAAATATGAATCAATAATCCATTGTTGAGTGAGTTTTCCTCCATGTAAAATTAGATTAAAACAATCACGGATAGCAGTTTGTGCCACTTTATATTCCAGCATGGAAATATTAGATCTAATACGAGCTTTAGTATTGGGATAACTTTCCAATTGTAATTTTGGTTCCCATCCTGGTTCCCCATTTGGAAAGAAAATGGGATATGTCATCGGATCTAAATTACAGCTTAATATATTGATATTAATAAATGGTTGTTCTTCATTGCGTGGATATATTCTAATATCCCGCTGAAAAGGTGGTTCACCATCTTCATTTTTAAACACCATGGCAACCTCATTTACAGTAGGTAAATTATATCTTCTTTGATCAGTGTTGCAATCTCTTTTTAACACCATATTGACTCTTGGTGTAGGCAATTGATGTCTTTCAGCATGTTCCTGTTGTTCTTTTTCATGCTGTGCTAATTGTTTGTATGCTTGACTATATGGGTTTTTTTGCATAATTTTTTCCAGCTGTTCAAAGACTATGCGCAAACACTGTCTATTTTCTGGAACTGTCATTCTTTGTTCCACAGCTTCCATCGTATCTAAGACATATAACTGTGCAAATTTCCTTTGCTCTCCTTCTTGTGGGTGTAAATGTGAAGTTTGGTGGTATATTTGACCTTGAACTCTGAAACAGTAAGGACCATGTCCTGGTACATTTTCTGCTAATGTTGCACACATTGAAGCAAATTAAATTGCACTGTTATAAGACCTTATGTTTTGTTTGAAATTATTATAATTTGGAAATGTTGGATCACTCATAATGCATTCTAAATAATATGGAAATGGGTGTCTTAGTGGAAGTTTCACTTTTCCTTTCTGACAGCAACTAATGAAATTTCCATCAGTAGATCTTTCCTTTATAAAATGATAGGCCCCACAAAACTGACAAACCACATTAAGTAACCCACAATAATGAGTATCTACTTCTACTGCAGTAGTAAACACATTGTCATGCATTTCTTCAACATAGATATCAGACCCACTTTCTATATGTACATTTTTTTCTTGTGTGTCTACATTTAAGTCATTCTGCAAAATAGAATAATTGGACAATGGTTCACAGAGATGTTTTTGTTTACTTTTAAGTTTCTTGGAAGCCCCAACACACTCACTTGCGGCTTTCTTACTCATCTTTCTTTTATTTAAAAGTCTCTGTTGATCTTCTTCTCGCAAGCGTTGTGAAGTTTCCGGTGTCTGAGCATCTCTCCACCTTTGCTTCCTTTCCCTTGCCAATCTTCTTTTGCATTCAATTTTGTCTTCTCCATTCTCCGCCATTTTAATCTGTAATTGTAAATAGACATGTAATTATTGTTTGTTCTTTGTTTTGTATACATTTTTCTTCCTTTTTGACCTGTTCCATTAAAGTAGATGAATAAACTAATAAAACAATTTCAAATATTGCACTTTAGACTGAAAGAAATGAAACCATTTTTCAAAGTATTTTATTGACATATATGAAATCGGAAATAGCTGCACATATCTATCTTTATATTATTAATCCTTCAATTACATTCCTTCTTGATTGAATTCACAGCATACCATCAATTTCTTTTTTTGCAAGTGTTGTAAGCTTCTTATTTTCTTTAAATATTATTATTAATTAGTATTGTCTTTTCAACTTTTTTCAAGTTATGACTAAATATCATACATTAATGACTCAATAAGTACTCTCCATTTTCAACCAATATCAATTTTCACAAAATATATAATATATAGCCTTTTTCTATGCATCACTAGAAAATTAGTTTTTATACCTGTGAGGATGATGTTGATGTTGTTTAAAGGCTGCAAACGTCACGCTGTCTGTTTATTCCCTTGCAGATCCAAATAAACTGCAAAATCAAATTGATAATATTTTTAAACTTTTGCTTCATCGATATCATTAAATGAACATCAACAGACATATATTTGGCTACATTAAAAACCTAAAATCATATTTTTTAATATCTTGCCGTAGTAATATAATTAAAATTCTGTACCTGTCCAAATTATCCTTATGATGTTCAATGTGTGCAAACGTCACTATCTCTGTTCATTCAGCTACAGTTCACTGCAATTATACAAAATAGTCAAATTAATGTATAATATGTTACTTCATCTGTATTAATCAATGAGGCTTAACATACCTATTTTTGCATAGATTAAAAACATGAAATAAATATATCAATCAATCAGCATGAACACACATATAAAAGCATGGATTATAAAACATACACTCAATATTACTGTTAGTCTTTAAATACGAATCAATTAATCTGTATTAATCTTAAATTAATGTCTGACTAAATATAACGTCAAGACATAAGCATGAGTCTCTTCCCTTTATTTTTTTTGAGTGTTATTTTAAAATGAGTATGTTACAACTGAATTCTTAAAATAATGTACATTACTAATGAAATAAGAATCAATTAATGTTCATTAATATTAAAGTAATGTGTGACTAAATCTAACATCAACATGTAAGCATGAGTATATAGCCTTTACATTTTTTGTTTGGTTTATTTTACACAAAATATATAAGAACGGAATTATTTAAATAATGTACATACATTAATATTTAATTAATCAACGTGTTCCTTTTTTTATGCACATTCTTAAACGTTAACCTTTTTTGATATTAATGATTATGAATGTTATTTACAATTCTTTCCCACAGGTAATCACGATATATAACAAAATAATTATTAAATTAATGTACATTAATAATTAATTAATCAATCTGTTGCTTTTTTATTCACATTCTTAAACGTTAATTAATTTTGATATTAATCATTAATTAATTAATGTACATTATGAATGTTATTAACAATTGTTTCACACAGGTAATCACGATATATCACAAAATAATTCTTAAATTAATGTACATTAATAATTAATGAATTAATGTGTTGCTAATTAATTAGTGTACATTATGAATGTTATTAACAATTTTTTCACAAAGGTAATCACGATATATAACAAAATAATTCTTAAATTAATGTACATTAATAATTAATGAATCAATGTGTTGCTTTTGTATTCACATTCTTAAACATGAACTAATTTTGATATTAATCATTAATTAATTAATTAATGTACATTATGAATGTTATTAACAATTGTTTCACACACGTAAGCACAATATTATTTTCCAATTAATTAAATTTATTATTTTTTATTTATTAAGTAAGTACCAATTTATTAATTAATAATTATAAATGATATATTTACCTTTTTTAATGTAATAATGCTGAAGCAGTATACTGAAGAGCTAACAATCTCTTGAGATTTCCCGGCATCAGAAAACGTCCAGTCAGACTGTCATCACCTGAGGAGAAAGTGTCAGTTATGTGTCAAGTGTGCCCTATATATAGGCTTTGGGCGCGAGACAAATGCATTGTTTTAGGCGGAAAATCCGCAGTTGCGCGAGCCAAATGCGTTGTTTTCGGCTGGAAATCCTATGTGGCGCGAGACAAAGGCGGGAAATCTGTGTTAATGCGTAAATCGGTAATATCGTTTCGTAAAATGTACTCGCTGCTGTCTTTTTACTCATTGCGCGGTTAATCCGCATCCTTTATCTCGTTGTTTTTCGAACACATAAGTCTGTGGATGTGTTTTACGCAGTTCGTAGTAGTATAGCCTCGTTTTCATTTTTTTCCGCAGCCATTTTTTTCTCGCTTAGCCGATTTTCGATCTTTGTAACTCGGCTAAATCAATGTAAATTGGAGTTCCAACTCACTCCCAGACGTCCTGCCTGGTTCCCCATGCTGTAAGTGACCTTTATTTGTTTTTTTTGTGTGTATTTAGTGTTTTTTTTATTGTTTTGGTTCCGCCGCTTATCTCGTAATTTTTTTCACCTCATGCTACGGTTTAACGGCTCGCCTCGCTATGCGAGGCTCGCCTGCAATGAGCGCCTGCGGTGCTCATTGCCAAAGTGCTACGATTTAACGGCTCACCTCTCTGCGCGAGGCTCGCCGGGCGATGAGCGCCTGCGGCGCTCATTGATAAGTGGTACGCACTACGCAACGCAGCGTGACGACGAATCGGAGTTAGACAATTATAATATGTGATATACAGTTGTGATCAAAAGTTTGCATACCCTTTGCAAATTGGTCATATATGTAAAATTTTTTAAGAAAACAAGTCTGGTCGTCTTGCATGAACCCCATGTTTGAGATCTCCCCAGAGTGACTTGATGATATTAAGGTCAGGAGACTGTGATGGCCACTCAAGAACCTTCACCTTTTTCTGCTGTAACCACTGGGGGGTCAACTTGGCCTTGTTCTTAGGGTCATTGTCATGCTGGAAAGTCCAAGAGCATCCCATGTGCAGCCTTCGTGCAGAAGAAAGCAAATTGTCTGCCAGTATTTTCTGCTGCATTCATATTGCCTTACATTTTTACAAGATTCCCAGTGCCTTTAGAGCTCATACGCCCCCAAAACATAAGTGAGCCACCACCATGCTTCACAGTGGGGATGGTATTTTTTTCAGGCCTTGTTGACCCCTCTCCAAACATAGCAGTTATGGCTGTGACCATTAAACTTTATTTTGCTCTCGTCACTCCAAATTACAGTGTGCTAGAAGCTGTGAGGCGTGTCAAGGTATTGTTGGGCATATTGTAACCAGGCTTTTTTGTGGCATTGGCGCAGGAAAGTCTTCTTTCTGGCATCTCGACCATGCAGCTAATTTTTGTTCAAGTATCGTCGTATTGTGCTCCTTGAAACAAACACAACGTCTTTTTCCAGAGTAGCCTGCATTTCTCCTGAGTTTACCTGTGAGTTTTTCTTTGTATTCTAAACAATTCTTCTGGCAGTTGTGGCTGAAATCTTTCTTGGTCTACCTGACCTTGGCTTGGTATCACGAGATCCCCGAATTTTCCACTTTTTAATAAGTAATTGAACAGTACTGACTGGCATTTTCAAGCCTTTGGATATCTTTGTATATCCTTTTCCATCTTTATGAAGTTCCATTACCTTGTTCCGCAGGTCTTGTGACAGTTATTTTCTGCTCCCCATGGCTCAGTATCTAGCCGGCTCAGTGCATCCACGTGAGAGCTAACAAACTCATTGACTATTTATACACAGACACTAATTGCAATTTAATAAGCCACTGGTGTGGGAAATTAACCTTTAATTGCCATTTTAACCTGTGTGTGTCACCTTGTGGGATTTTAACAAGGCCAAACATTCAAGGGTATGTAAACTTTTGATCAGGGCCATTTGGGGGATTTCTGTTATCAATATGATTTAAAAAATAACACAACAACTTAAAATGAAAATCCTTTGTTTATACACAAATTGGGGAAAACACAATGCTTTAAAAAGGAAATGTCTGGTAATAGTGCTGTACTGCTTCAAGAAATACTCTGCTAATGCAGATGAACCAAGTCACAATAACAATATTGACTGTATGGATAGGGGTCAACAAGGCCAATATTGACACATATATGAAATCCTTATGACAGCAATGCAATACACAGACCTGAAAAAGACCTTAGTTCTAGAACCAGACCATTACTTGTGGCAATAATTCAAGAAAATAGGGCTATGTCTCCATAGTGGGGCTTCCTAATTCAAGGGATATTATAAATCACACAAAAAGACACAAGGCCTAGATGAATTCAATATCAACAAGCCTATGTCCCTATTGGGACCTCCTATCTAAGGGCCATGGTGTGCCCTACAAGCTTGCTGAATTGACTATGATAAAGGCCTAGTATACAGGATGCCTTAATATCCCTGTGCATAAACATACGTTGGGCTGCCCATGCGTACAACAGTGCAAACATAAATCTCTTGAGTAACCTGCAAATAGAAATGCTGTCAACAACATAAAGTTGAATTGAATACTGGCAAAACATAAGGAACATAAATTAAAGTGGATATAGTGCAAATAGCAGTGATGTATATAGTTACATAGTTACATAGTAATTAAGGTTGAAAAAAGACTTTCAGTCCATCAAGTTCAACCTGTTAAGATCTCCTCTGATCTGCAATATGCACATTAGTTATTAATGAATTAGTTGTTAAATAATTATTAATAGTACTAGCGACTTGCCCGTCAAAAATGACGGCAATAAAAACTGAAGCCTGGCAATGCTGTTTGCCACACAATGTAAGCCTCTCCCCCTCTACTTTACTGGCCTTGTGATGAGCGCCTTTGGCGCTCATCACAGGCCTTGCAATGAGCCCCTTTGGAGCTCATTGCGAGTCTCTCCCTCTGTCTACTTCCTCCCTCGTGTCTTATTTCCCCCCTCCTCTCCCTCCCTTGTGTTTCCTTCCACCTCGTCTACCTCCTTTGTATCTCCTGCCCCCCTGTGTTTTTACCTCCCTCTCCCTCCCGTGTCTCTAAACCCCTCCCCTGTGTCTCTTTCCCCCTTCTCCCTCCCATGCATCTCTTCCCCCCCCTGTGTCTGTTCCCCCCTGGCCTGTGTCTCTTTCCCCCTCCCCCTGTGTCTGTTCCGGCCTTCCTCGTGTCTCCATTTCCCTCCCTTGTGTATCTTCCCACCGGCACTCTCTCCCCTGTGTCTCTTCCCCCTCCTCTCACTCCCCTGTGTCTCTTCCCCCTCCTCTTTCTGTGCCTCTTCCTCCCTGTCTCTTCCCCCTCACCCTCTGTGTCTCTCCCCACTCTGTGTCTTCCACCCTCTCCCTCTGTGCCTCTTCCCCCGCCTCTGTCTGTGTGTCTCGCCACTGTGTCTCTTCACCCCTTCCTCTGTTCCCCCCCTCTGTGCCTCTTTCCCCCTCTCTCTGTACCTCTTCCCCCCTTTCCCTCTGTGTCTCTTCCTCCCTCACCCTCTGTATCTCTCCCCCCTGTGTCTCTTCCCCCCTCTCCCTATGTGCCTCTTCCCCCCTCTCCCTCTGTGCCTGTTCCCCCCTGGCCTGTGTCTCTTTCCCCCTTCCCCCTGTGTCTCTTCCCCTCTTCCCCCCCCCCATTTCCCTCCCATGTGTATCTTCCCCCTGTTCTCCCTCCCGTGTGTCTTTTCCCCCTCCTCTACCTCCCCTGTGTCTCTTTCCCACCTATCCCTCTGTGTCTCTTCCCCATTCTCCCTCTGTGCCTCTTCCCCACTCTCCCTCTGTGCCGTGCCTCCCCCCCCCTCTTCCCCACTCTCCCTCTTCCCCACTCTCCCTCTGTGCCTCTCCCCCCCTCTTCCCCACTCTCCCCCCCTCTTCCCCACTCTCCCTCTGTGCCTCTACCCCCCCTCTTCCCCACTTCCCCACTCTTTCATCTGCTCTCGGGCCGCGCTGCGCGCAAGCAGTTTATCATTGTCCAACTGCGATTCGTCTGAAGCGTGACGACGAATCGCAGTTAGACAATTATAATATGTGATAGTATTTGAGGATGAATAAAGAATTAGTCCATCAGGTTCAACCTTTTTAGATCTCTATTGATCTTTTTAATATGTGGACTATTTATTATTAATTGTTAATTGATCCAGAGGAAGGCAAACAGAAAAAAAAAAAACTCCATTGAAACTTTGCCAATTGTCTCATAAGGGAAAAAAAAGCAAAATTCCTTCCTGACCCCAGAAACTGGCGATAAAATTTCTCCCTGGATCAATATTCCTTCGCTAGTTATCTAGGATAACCTTGAATGCCCTCTTTATTCAAAAATATATCTAACCCCTTTTTGAAGTTGTCTATCAAATTCGCTGTCACCACCTCCTTTGGTAGAGAATTCCACAGTTTAACCACCCTAACTGTGAAGAACCCTTTTCTTTGTTTAAGGTGAAATCTTTTTTCCTCTAACCTCAAAGGATGTCCTCTTGTCAGTTGAAAATCTCTTGCTACAAAAAGTTCACTTGACAAAGCCTTATATTGACCCTGGTTGTATTTATATAAAGCCTTTTTTCTAGTGAAAATAAGTTTAGTTTGGTTAGTCTTTCTTCATAACTTAGACCCTCCATTCCCCTTATTAGTTTTGTTGCCCTTCTCTGTACATTTTTCCAGCTCTAAAATGTCCTTTTTATGAAGTGGTGCCCAAAATTGTACTCCATATTCCAAATGGGCGTACTAGAGATTTGTATAGCGGCAGAATTATATTTGCTTCCCTTGCTTCTATACCCTTCTTAATACATGCTAATATTTTACTTGCCTTCGCAGCTGCTGCTTCGCATTGAGCACTGTTACCTAGGTAGTTGTCCACTAGTACTCCCAAATCCCTTTGAATATCTGATAACCCTAGATTTGCTCCATTAATGGATGCAAATCCCTTTGTAGGGAAAGTACATCATTATCTGATTTTATTACCTTGCACAACTTAGTGGCATCAGCAAAAATGGAGACACTACTTTCGAGTCCTACTTCTACGTCATTAATAAATATGTTAAAAAGGAGAGGACCTAATACTGAACCTTGAGGAACCCCACTTACCACATGAGTCCAATCAGAGTATGTTCCATTTACAACAACCCTTTGATTCATGTCTTTTAGCCAGCTCTCGATCCATGAGCAGATATTTACTGCAATTCCTGTATCCCTTAGTTTGCTCACTAGTCTTCCATGTGGCACTGTATCAAATGCCTTTGAAAAATCCCAAAAGAGTACATCCTCTGAGTTGCCCTGATCCAAGTTCCTACTAACCTCCTCATAGAAACTAATTAGATTGGTCTGACACGACCTATCCTTCATAAATCCGTGTTGACTGCTACCTATGATCTTGTTCAAATAGACATATTCTTGTATTCTGTCCCTTATTAACCCTTCTAGAAGCTTCCCCACTACAGATGTGAGGCTCACTGGTCTATAATTCCCCGGATTTGCTCTTGCTCCCTTCTTAAATATAGGTATCACCTCTGCTTTTCTCCAGTCATCCGGTAGAGACCCAGTAGTGAGTGAGTCTTGAAATATTAGATATAATGTTTTGGCTATTACAGAACCCAGCTCCCTCAGTACCCTTGGATGTATTCCATCAGGACCTGGGGCTTTATTAACATTTATTTTCTCCAATCTCTTTTGGATTTCTTCCTGCATTAACCAATTATTTAGTGATGGTAGTGTAGCCCCATTATGTTGCCGTGTCTCAACCACTGGTACCTCCCTTGTGTATACCGACGAAAATAACCTATTTAGCTCATCTGCCTTTTCCTGGTCACTAATTATCAGATGGCCTGTGTCACATTGTAATGTTCCTATAACTTCCTTCCTCGCCTTCTTCCCATTAATATATTAAAAACATATTTTAGGGTTAGTCTTACTTTCCTTTGCAACTGACTTCTCATTTTCTGTTTTAGCCAGTCTAATAGCCCTTTTGCAAGCCTTGTTGATTTCCTTATAGTCAAATAAAGCTGCCTCTGTTCCCTCCTTCTTATATAATTTAAATGCATGTTTTTTTTTTCCTCATCATGATCTTTAAGTCATTGTTAAGCCACATGGGATGTGATTTACTCCTATTCATTGTATTTCCACATGGTACATGCCGATGAGTATGTTAATTTAGTAAGGTGAATGTTGTCCATTTATTTTCAGTATTTTTCCCTGTAAGTTCTTTGTCCCAGTCTATATGTAGTATATATGTAGATGTAATATATTATGTGTGAATGTAATATATATATATAAAATAAATAAAAGGGGGAGGAAAAACTGTAAGTCTTTTAAATAAGGAACTATATGAAATAGAAACAAATAGAAACAAATATATATATATATCCTGTGGAATAAAAAGTGTAAAATGGGTGAACCAAAGGCTAGTGAATATTCTCATTTAGCATCTTGAAAAGAAAAGGAAGACTTGTTTATACTGTAAGTCTGCACAAGATAATAAGTGATGGTGATAATGTTTAAATATAAGTGATAACATGCAAAAAAAAAAGTTGTATTACTGGAATATAAGTGCACAGTAATGAGTGCTTTGTATAACAAACATGTGGTGATGGTTGGTATTAAATTAACTGGTAATAACTGGTATTAAATTAACTTTTGGGATCTAACCAATTATAAGGATAAATGGGGAAAAATGAAAACAACAATTTTCAACAAATCCACAGCGACAAATTATTTCCTTTCTTGGTCAAGTATGCACCCAAAACCACAAAAATGGGGTATCCCTATTGGGCAATACCTACAGGCGCGAAGGAATTGCTCAAGTGACTTTGAATTTAAACAACAAGCTGATCTTTTACAGAGAAAATTCAAAACAAGAGGGTATCCCAATAGATGCCTCAATAAAAGAGCGCTACTAACAGAGAGGTCATCATTAATTAACCAACAACCTATAGAGACTAACAATCGGTCTCTGAAATGGCAGGCTGTATCCTCACTTTTGGAGAAAATTCTAATGAGGTCAGAAATATTGTCAACAAACATTGGCAGATTTTAAAAGAAGATACTGATTTCTCATCAATTCTACCCGAGAAGGCAATGATAACATTTAGACGGGCACAAAATATAAAGGACAATGTAACTCACAACCTTTATCAAACCAAATCCAACCTGGTTAAGTTCACCTAAGGGCACTTTCTGTTGCGGTAGATGCAATGCCTGTAGTTTCATAAAACCGACCAAAATATTTGTAAATCCATCAGACAGGAGGTCATGCACCATCAATGATTTTTACAATTGTCTATCTACAGGCTTTGTTTATGTTCTAGAGTGCCCATGTCACAAGCTTGATGTAGGCAAAACTATCCGACAACTGAGGCGGCAGATTCTGGAACAAATATATTCTGTCCGCAAGGAGCTGGATACCCCAGTTGCTAGACATTTTAGAATGTATCACGGCAACAATGTTAAGGGAATGCAATTGTGCATCATTGATGGAGTGACCTTAGGCCCAAGGAATAGAGACTTAACCGGTATTACTCAAGAAGGTATATGAATGGATTTATTAACTCAAAACAGAGAGCCATATGGGCCTAAATGAAGGATTTTCCTTCGCCTTCTTTTTATGAATACTGCCATATATATTTTTCACTAATATGGTTAATACCAACCATCATCACATGTTTGTAATACAAAGCACTCATTACTGTGCACTTATATTCCAGTAATACAACTGGCTTTTTGCATTTTACCTTTTTGTGTGATTTATGCCTTGTGCCTTTTTGTGTGATTTATGATATCCCTTGAATTAGGAAGCCCCACTACAGTATGGAGACATAGCCCTATTTTCTGGAATTATTGTCATAAGTAATGGTCTGGTTCTAGAACTAAGGAGATTTTTAAGGTCTGTGTATTGCATTGCTGTCATGGGGATTTCATATATGTGACTTGATACAGTTAATATTGTTATTGTGACTTGGTTCATCTGCATTAGCAGAGTATTTCTTGAAGCAGTACAGCACCATTACCAGACATTTCCTTTTTAATGCGTCATGTTTTCCCCAATTTGTGCATAAATAAAAGTTCTTCATTTTAAGATGTATTCAATTTAGTGTCAAGCACTGGACCATATTATGGCCCTAACCTAGGTGGTTGTATACTGATTTAAAAAGGAGCAAAAAAATGTCTTTTATTGACATTGATAAATGGCTTCATATGATCACTATCCTTCAATAAAAGACATTTTTTTTGCATGATCAGTCATTTTTTCAAAATTAATGCCAGAATTTATATGTACACCTGAAATTGTGGGAGGGTCCCTCTCCCCACACAACCTTAAAAATTCCACTCACTGACAGACATCTTGCACGCCACAATCAATCATTAGTTTGACACACTGCAAGCCATTCTACTCCTGATCTCGTCGTCCTTACCATTGAGAGTTTTCCCTACCATTCCTTGATTTTTCACTTTCCACTTCTCCTCTGCCCACCTGCCACGCTCCCTCTCTCAACCCAACCTTCCCGCAGCACCCCTGCACACCTGCTCCTCCTCCCACGCTCCCTATACCAAGGCTCCCTCTATCCCCCTCTCCCTTACTGGACTCCTGGTCCTGTTCCCTGCGCTATTCCATCTTTGCCAAGCTGCCGCCCTCCCATCTGCGCTGCTCTGCGCTCCCCCTCCTCACTGCCCTTCTACTAAGCCCCACGTAGTGATTGCCCACCTCTGCCCTCTATGCATAGGGGAAACCCTGTCACCACCACCGTCACTCAGCTCCCCATATCAGATGGTCCTATCTTGGATCCCACAGCATTCAGTGCCAGTGGTACTGTGGGACTTCACCACATGGCTGAGCTGCTTGCACCGGCGGTTCTCCCATGCCGGCCTGTCCTATTGGGCTGCCTGGCTGCCCGCACCTTCCCCCCAGTGCCCCCCTCCTTCCCCCGCCTCTGCTCCGCTCGCCCTACTTCCTGCAGCTTCCTGCCTGCGCCGTTCAAAGCTTGTGCCTGTCTATATGTCAATATGAGTTAATTCCCATTTTGAATTGCAGAGCCCTGTTGGCTCAGTGGGTACATGTGTCAGTCGATGATGCTTAGAGCCACGGGTTCGTGCCCTGCTCTTGCCTACCTAGATGCTGAATTCCCTAACATTACTTGCACTTTTTGAAAGTATTATCCCGCCCGCTCCATTCAGAGTTAAATATAAGTTATTTACCGTCTCTAATATCAGAGCCACAGTGGGTATAAGCATTAGTCTGAGATGCTTACAGCCACGGGTTCATGCTCTGCCATCACTCTTTCCCTCTGCCCTGTCGCTCTTTCGGCCACTCTGCTCCGCCATCACTCTTTTCTCTGCCCTATCGCTTCTATGGCCGCTCTGCTTCGCCATCGCTCTCTTACTCCGCCTGTTGCATTTTCGTTCGCTCGGTCGATGATGCTTAGAGCCACGTGTTCGTGCCCTGCTCTTGCCTACCTAGTTGTTCTGCCATCTCTCTTTCACTGCCTGTCGCCCTTTCGGCCGCTCTGCTCCATCATTGCTCTTTCGGCAGCTCTGCTCCGACATCTCTCTTTCATCCGATCTGCTGCGACATCGCTCTTTCGCTTTGCCTATCGCTCTTTCGGCCGCTCTGCTTCGTCATTGCTCTTTTGGTCGCTCTGCTCCGACCTCTCTCTTTCGGCTGCTCTGCTATAGCTCTTTCGATCTTCCTGTCGCTCTTTCAGCCGCTCTTTCGGCTGCTCTCCCTGTTGCTCTTTCGGCCGCTCTATTCTGCCATTGCTCTTTCGCTGTGCCTCTTGGCTCTTTCAGCCACTCTGCTCCGCCATCGCTCTTTCTCTCTGCTCTGTCGCACTTATGGCTGCTCTGCTCCGTCATCGCTCTCTCGCTCCGTCTGCTGCTCTTTCGGCCACTCTGCTCCTCCATTGCTCTTTCGGCCACTCTGCTCCTCCATTGCTCTTTCGGCTACTCTGCTCCGACATCTCTCTTTCCGCCGATCTGCTCCGACATCGCTCTTTCGCTTTGCCTGTCGCTCCGTCTGTCGCTCTATCGGCCACTCTGCTCCACCATCGCACTTTCGCTCTGCTCTGATGCTCTTTTGGTCACTCTACTCCGCCATTGCTCTTTGCTCTGCCCTGTCACTCCTATAGCCGATCTGCTCCTCCATCGCTCTCTCGCTTCGCCTGTTGCCTTTTCGGACGCTTTGCCATCGCTCTTTCACTGCCTGTCGCCCTTTTGGCCACTCTGCTACTCCATCGCTCTTTCGATCTGCCTATGGCTCTTTCGGCCGCTCTGCTCTGCCATTGCTCTTTCGGCCGCTCTGCTCAAACATCTCTCTTTCAGACGCTCTGCTCTAACATCGTTATTTTGCTCTGCCTGTCGCTCTTCTGGCGGCTCTGCTCCGCCTTCACTCTTTCGATCTGCCTGTCGCTCTTTCAGCCACTCTGCTCTGCCATTGCTCTTTCGCACTTTAGGCAGCCCTGCTCCACCATCGCTCTTTTGCTCTGCCTGACGCTCTTCCAGCCACTCCGCTCCGCCATCGTTCTTTCAATCTGCCTGTCGTTTTTTTCCGACACCTCTACCCGTCGCTCCTTCAGTCGCTCTACAAGTCACTCCTTGAGCCCCTTTACCAGCCATTCCTTCAGCTGCCCTACCAGTAGCTCCTTCAGCCGCTCTACCAGTCACTCTACCAGTCACTATTTCAGTCTGTCCAACCAGTCGCTCTTTCAGGCTCTCTAACCAGTCGCTGGTTCAGTCTATTTACCAGTCGCTCTCCCAATTTCCCTTCGCCCGCATTCCTTGACGTGCTTCTCCTTCGCAGACCCAGCTCCCCCCACACATTAATTCCCTCATTCCCTCGGAGGATTACCCTCTCGAATATGCTCAGGTTGGCAACATAATTACCCTTCTGCGCCTCTGGAACACTTGTTATTTTGAGCACGCCTTGTCATGTCGATAGGTCTGGCTCCAGACTCTAGAAAACCTTTAGTCAGCGTAAAGGCCTTTTCCACCCACTATACCAACCTAAATCTCCTCACCACCAGTTTAACTTTACCCCAAAGGCCTAACAAGAATCTCCGAGCCCACAAAACCTCACGCCTCCCTATTGACAGCACTCTATTTAAACAAACCAACTCCTACCTCTCTTCTAACCCCTTAGGCAAAGATATATCTCTCAACTTGCAGCCGCTACCACAATGGCCTTCTTTGGATTCCTCAGTCCTCAGTACAAGTGAGTTCACTACCTCACTAAACAAGACATTACATTTAACATATTTTGTCCACTACCAAAACCAAACGCACTCCTAACAAGCACCTACTACCCTACTACTGACACATGGTGCCGGGTGATCTCCACTCAACCCTATACCACAAACCTAGCCTTCACCCTTTACTTAGTAGTTCCAGCCAACCACTATCCACACCAACGCTAGATTATTCCTATCTCACCTCGGCCACAATACATTTAACTATTCGGGTCACTCCTTTAGAATCAGAGCAGCCACCTCAGTTTCTCGCAACCAAACACCTGTCCACATCATTAAATCCCCAGGACGGTGAAAATCTAATTACTGTATATACCTTACCAAAAATCAGAATTAGAGAAGCCTACAAACGTCTTACTCTATAATATCTAGCTATTTTTGGCCCTCTTTTCAGGCCGAGGTGACGTAGCTTTGGCCACACCTCAGCTACCAGGGGAGAGGGTCCCAACTACAAATAATCAGGTGTGGGATGGTCTCTCTCTCCACGCCACCATAAAAACCGCAATTAATTAACCACCCACCTATCCCCTTTTCTACACTCCTCACTACTCTCCCCTTGACCCTCTTCTCAGGCCGAGATCACTGTGACTTTGTTGGTAACGCCTGCGGCCTACAGCGCTCATTGCGTGGCCAAATAGCAGGATAGAGGCTGGTAGAGGTGCAGACAAGAGTTAGGGCCTTGAAAAAAAATGGCAGCCATTTTTTATAGAGCCCACAACTAGATGTAAACCGACAACATTTTTAATTTTAAGCTAGTAACTTAATATTTGCAACTGGAAGCACAGGGGTGAGAGAGGGTAGAAAAAAGACACGGGGGATGGAGAGCAGGGCAAATACCTACATGGGAGGCAGTAGAGGGGGGAAGAGACACAGGAGAGGGAGAGGGGGGGAAGAGACATGGGGGAGGAAAAGGGGGGGACAGACACTGGGGAGGGAGTATGAGGAAAGAGACACAGGGGAGGGAGTGTGAGGAAAGTGACACAGGGGAGGGAGAGGGGGACAGAGACACTGAGGAGGGAGTATGAGGAAAGAGACACTGGGAAGGGAGAGGAGGGGCAGAGACACCGAGGAGGGAGTGGTGGGAAAGAGATACAGGGGAGGAAGTAGAGGGAGGAAGAGACACAGGAGAGGGATGGGGGACAGAGACGCTGGGGAGGGAGTGCGAGGAAAGAGACACAGGGGAGGGAGAGGGTGTGGTGTATCACCAAATTAATATATATATATTACACAAGGTTCGTCTACATTAAAAGGTATTTATTAAAAGGCAACAACACAATACTATAAATGTATCACAAACACACAGCCCAGACCCACGGAGCAACAACCCTTTTTAAATCTATCTACCTATATAGTAATCCCCTTCCCCACACGCTTGATCTCACCCACGGTTAGGCCATCACATCCAAGGAAGAACAGGAAGCCACAGCAGTTTCCTGCCTGGATATACCCTTAGTTGAGATGATGTGATTTACATCACATCCTGTCCATGCATCACTTCCTTTAGCAATTGTGGGAGGGAAGTAAAGATTCCCAGCCCTCCCACCTAGACCTGCCCAAGGAGGTCCCGAAAGGAAAATAAACCACCATGCAAGGAAGACAAGTTACCACAGAGGGGGAACAGAGACACTGGGGAGGGAGTATGAGGAAAGAGACACAGGGGAGGGAGTGTGAGGAAAGAGACACAGGGGAGGGAGAGGGGAGGCAGAGACACCGAGGAGGGAGTGGTGGGAAAGAGACACAGGGGAGGAAGTAGACGGAGGAAGAGACACAGGAGAGGGAGAGGGGAGGAAAGAGATGCAGGGGAGGGAGGGAGGGGACAGAGACACTGAGGAGTGAGTGGTGAGAAAGAGACACAGAAGAGGAAGTAGAGGGGGAAGAGACACAGGAGAGGGAGAGGGGAGGAAAGAGACAGGAGAGGGAGGGGCAGAGACACTGCAGAGGGAGTGTGGGGAAAGTGACACAGAGGAGGGAGAGGGGGGACAGAGACACTGTGGAGGGAGTTGGGGAAAGAGACACAGGGGACGGAGAATAGAGGGGGGAGAGGCCTATAAAGTAGAGGGGGAAAGGCACTCATTAGGGTCATTGCAAAGCTGAAGTGGGGGGGGGGGGGGGAGAGAGGCTTGCAATGAGCGCCAAAGGCTTTTTTCTGCACCGGGGCCCTCCATTGACTAGCTCCACTACTGTCTATATCACTCGCCTAGTTACTAGAAAATACACCTTCTTATACTAAAACATAGAACTGGTTAGATATTCTTTTTATTCTGTGTTTTAAAATAGGTAAATTGTGTGTAAGCGCTATTGAGAATTTCACATGGAACTATTTTTATTGTATCATATGACCACATACGCTTTGCTCCTAGGCATCCAGTGATTCATTATAGCAAATTAATGATCAGTCACTGAGGTTATAGCAGGCCGGGTAATATTCAGTCTCCAGTTTGTGCTCTGTGAGCTGTATGGCCTTCCCAACAGCCAAACTATTGTAAGCAGGTGTCAGAAACAGTAGAGTCACCTTAGTGACTTGGGATCTTCTTGGCTCTTACTTCCTGACTAAGGCTAAGGTTACGAGGGCAGAATGGACATAGACAGTAAGATACCCATGGGAGAATTAAGTGTGTTCCTCTCATGCACCACTAGGTGGCAGCACTATGACATACATAAAAGGAGATTGACCAATATTCACTGCAATGACACATACTGGGGAAAGTCGCTAATTGTGTATAAACATAGAAATAATATTACGGTATTGTTTCCATTATCAGGGACAGTGCATTAAGTTAGAATAATATTTCTGCATACAAGCCTCCTTCTATTTTTTTGAATAAATATTCTTTTATTAGAAGGTATGCAAAATCCATACATAAATAAAACATTCTTAACAGTCATAAATGTCAGTTTTATCAAGTCCTCTAAACATAAAATTATCATTTTTCAGCATTTAACTGACTAAACCTTCTTGTTTTTTTTAATTTTTAGTGAGAAAATTTTCTAATGTCTAGGCTGGTTTTTCCAACCATATAAAAAATACAAGGCAAAATGAGCCAATTAACTTCCAGAGTACACAGTCGATAGAAGTATACAATATAAAATGTATTACCTATCTATATTAACTAAACTATCATATACCATACCCCAGAAAAGAAAGAGAGAAAAAAAAAAATATATAAACTAAATAAAAGAATCATTGGCCCCTCATGGCGACCACAAAACAGTCCCGGCTTATCTCTCCCTCTTACCTCAGATCCTCCTCGCCATCCAGCACCACTGAAAGGTCTCCAAAGCTCCCCCACTCCAGTCCACTCCTCAGAGTCGCTTCAAGCAAATACAGGCATTATACTAGGGAAACGCTAAAGGAGGATGTTATCCAAGGGTCCCAAACTATCTGGAATTGGGGCATCCTATCTAAAACAATATGAGTTAGCCTCTCATTAATAAGCAAATAGTTGATCTTCCTAATTACCTCTTGAAAGTTTAGATTCATGTCCTTCCATCTACTAGCTATGTGAATCTTTGAAGCTAATGCCATTATTTGAAACAACTTGTTCTGGGATTGGGACAAGTTTTTAATATGGACCCCCAGTAAACAGGATTCAATTGAAGGAGCTACTTCTCTATGAAAAAGTGTGGAGGCTAAACGGGTCAATCGTTCCCAGAGATTCTGGGCACGTGGACAGGCCCACCAAACATGAATATGATCCCCCACATCCTGGCATCCCCTAAAGCATTTGTTACTCTCCTGTGGCCTAAACTTCTGCATTTTATCGGGAGTACAGTAAGCCCTATGTAAAACTTTGATTGATGTTTCTAATAAAGCCGAATTAAGTGATCCTTTTGAAAGATTGGAGCAAGATTCAGTCCATTTGTCCCAGTCCCACTCCACCCCCAGATCCTTTTCCCAATGCAGCATAAACTTGGGTTTTTGGCCCCCCGAAGTGCCCAGAAAGGTGTTATACAAAGAACTCAGGTTACCCTTGGCAAGTGGGAGATTTTTACAGATAACTGATAGCCAGGAGGCTCTGGGGGGCCCGGAATCCTTAACCATCTTGGTAACCCAACTTCTAATTTTTAAGTAATTGTAGAGTTCTGTAGTTGGCAAGTCGTGAGTCGTGCAAAATTGGTCATAGGTCAGTAGTTTGTCATTGGCGAACCAGTTCCCTATGCGATCCAGGCGTCTGGAGGTCCACCAAAATCTAGACATAGAACTTGAATCTGCTAGAATTTGTGGGAAGGACATAACTGATAGAAGGGGTGATAATTCCGTGCTAAGTCGATGC
Source organism: Discoglossus pictus (assembly GCA_027410445.1). Classification (NCBI taxonomy): domain Eukaryota; kingdom Metazoa; phylum Chordata; class Amphibia; order Anura; family Alytidae; genus Discoglossus; species Discoglossus pictus. The sequence goes on from CM050163.1 coordinate 287,142,648, forward strand.
CTAGATCTAGCCCATCTCCAGGCCTGGAGCGTCAAGGAGATTATGGGGTTTTCATGAGTTATGAAAGGGGCAGAGTCCTCAGGCATCCAAACCAACTTATCCCAACTATGTGGGGACATTTGATAATTTTCCATAAAAACCCAAGATGGATGGTGTTTCGTAGAGTGGGCTCTAGGCAAAGGAGCCAAGTGTGCAGCTTTAAGATAAAGTCTTAAATTCGGAGTCGCGAGGCCACCTCTATTCTTGGAGCGAAACATCACCTGCCTGGGAATGCGAGGGCGTTTATCGTCCCAGATGAACCGGGAAATGCTATTCTGGAATTTGTCTAGGTCTTTAAGGGGGAGAGGGATAGGAAGAGATCTAAATAAGTATAGTAATTTAGGTAAGATATTCATTTTCACAGCCGCAATGCGACCTGTCCATGAAATCTTAAAGCTCCTCCATTTCTGCATATCCAATGTCAGAGATCTATACAAGGGAGGAAAATTTGCCCCGTACATATCCCCAAGCTTGGAGGTAAGTCTAACACCTAAGTATTTTACAGACTGTGCGGGCCAAATAAACTGGTGATTAGCTTTGAGGATGTCAGTCTCCCCCTGCGGCAATCTGATCCCCATCGCCTCAGTCTTCTCAACATTCAGCTTAAGACCCGAGATTTTGCCAAAGTCCTGGACAGTGGACATGAGTGCAGGTATGGATGAAAGGGGATTGGTTAGGGTGCAAAGCATGTCATCCGCAAATAAAGAGCATTTGAAATGCTGGAGGCCTACCTGTACCCCCTGGATGACTGGGTTGGCTCTAATCGCTTGTGCAAGGGGTTCTATAGCAAGAGCAAATAACAGTGGGGAGAGCGGACACCCTTGCCTGGTCCCTCTTTGAATGTGGATGTCGACTTTGTGATCTCCTGGGAGTTTTAGATTGGCTGCTGGGGAGTCATAATATCTCTTAAGTAAATTAATAAAGCGTCCCTTGAATCCAAATTTGTCCAGAATCTTATATAAATATGGCCATTCTACCGTGTCAAAAGCTTTCTCTATATCTAAAGCTAAGAGACAGACTGGTATATTAGACTTCTGAGCCATGAACTGTGCATTCATGACCCTCCTAACATTGTCCCCGGCCTCTCTAAAGGGAACAAACCCAGTTTGGTCCTTGTGGATCAAATCGGGTAGAAATTTAGAGATGCGGGTGGCCATAATTTTCGCCAAAATTTTGACATCCCCATTGATTAGGGATATAGGGCGATAATTTTTCACCTCTAAAGGGTCCCTGCCATCTTTTGGAAAAATCACCAAGTCAGCCCGGTTTAACTCCGGGGGCATAGGCTCTCCGTTTAATATGGCATTAAAAAGAGATGTCATGTGGGGGGTAAGAAGAGGTTCAAATTTTTTATAATACAAGTTAGTGAAGCCATCCGGTCCCGGGGATTTGCCCAACTTAAGATTCTGGATGGTAAATTTAACCTCCTCCTGTGTTATTTCTAAGTTCAAATCATCCAGTTGATAATCCGGTATTTTAGGAAGGTCGCATAAATTTAGAAAGGAGTCTATATCTGATCCACTGCAGTGGGTTTGCGAGGAGTATATTTTTTGGTAATAATTTTGAAACGTTTTTTGGATTTCATTGGGACTGTAGGAGATTTGACCGCCAGGTATCCTAATTTGGGTGGTTCTGGGTTGGGAAAATTTATTGTTTAGTCTTTTAGCCAAAAGGGAGTCAGGTTTGTTTGCCTTCCAGTAATAGAGGTGCTTCATTTTTCTCATAGCCCGTTCAGTTTGATGGGACAAAATAGCGTCCAGCTCAAGCCTAGTCTGGTCAATTAATTTACGCCCCTGAAGAGAGGGACGCTGTTGGTTTTTCTCCTCTAACCTCTTTAATGAGGTAGAGAGCTCTGTCTCCTTCTGCCTAAGAAGTTTCTTATGTATAGAGGACAGCTTAATGCAAGTTCCTCTAACAAAAGCCTTATGGGCGGCCCAAAGCCATCCAGCCCCAGTGTCGGGGGTGTCATTAGTCTCAAAAAACAGCTGTATGTCCTTGGATATGGAATCCACACTACTCGGATTAGACAGAAGGAATTCGTTCAGAACCCATTTATAGGGAAGTCGAGGATTAGGACCCAGATCCAGCTCAGCTAGTACCAGAGCATGGTCTGACCAGGGGCAAGGGACTATCTCAGAGTTTATGGCAGAGTCGTACAATGAGGAAGTGATAAGTAGAGCGTCAATCCTAGAGTATGTCAGGTGAGTCTGGGAGTAGAAAGTGTACTCTCTCTTGTCCGGGTGCTTACCCCGCCAGGCATCAACTAACCCCAAACCATTTAGTAAGGACTTAATCTGATTAGTCTTGTTGGGAAATCTGTTGGTCGGTTTTCCAGATCTGTCAAGTGTCGGGTCTAAGGTCAGGTTAAGGTCCCCCCCAATAATCAATTTCCCCAAATCCTGAGTCTCTAGTTTTTTCAACAGGTCTATGAGAACAGAGTAGGGGGAGTTCGTAGGAGAGTACAGAGATAGCAGCATCATTCTTTCCCCTCTTATAGTCCCAGTTGCCATAACGTAATTGCCATCCCCGTCTACCCGAGTGGATTCTACCTGGAAGGGGAAGGTCCTATGCAGCAAAATTGCACAGCCAGCTCTCTTAGTGGGGAGAGAGGCTAGATAATAGGTAGGGTAATCCTTATGCAGGAATTTAGGTTTGTTGCCAAGGGAAAAATGGGTCTCCTGCATGAAAATGACCGAGGGAGTATATTTTTTGTAGAATGCAAAGGCCTTCCTCCTTTTAAAGGGGGAATTGAAGCCCTTCACATTGTGGGTCACTATGGTGTATTTAGAAGTAGCCATTAAAAATCAGGAGTGTAGGTGTATGCAACCTTACCTAATAGCTGAGCACGTGAATGGCGGGGAGTGGAGGAGCCCGGAGAGCAGACAGAAGTCCCAGCGGGTATGCTGTTGGCGGCGGAGAAATCTCTCTTTTATCAGGAGGGCTGAGAGCAATGAAAAGGGAGAAAGGCAGTTTAATATCGGAGAGGTAGACAAATCCGGGATAAAGCAAACAAGCCAATAACAGAACAGAAACAAGAAACACAAAAATAAGAAAAATAAAATAAAAAAATAAATAGATAAATAAAAAAAATAAAAAAAAACAGAGCAGGAAAACAACAAGTTTACAGTACGACTAAACTTCAAGCTGTAATTTCAAGTATATAGCAGGATAAGTATAAAACAATCGGCTACACAGACCCTTCTATCTCTATTTATAGTAAATAAAGTAAAAGACAAATCCACGTAATGTGGGAAACTAGTCTGGCAAACTATATTAATTCTAAATGGCAATAGTGCGAACTATTCTATCAACATTCTATCTGGATTATAAACAATGAAAATTGAACATCAAATACTCAGTAAAATATTATCAAAGTCCAGCTAGGTAGGAGGCCTCTCAGGTCGCGGGCCCAACTTTGAAGAGGCCGAGAGTCCAGAGTCTGCTGAGGATACCAAGCGCTTGTCTTGCAGATCGCCCATATAGTCCCGAAAGCCACTGGGCCCCTCCAAGTTAGGGACTTGTTTGCCATGAACTTGTGATGGCTTTGAGGTCTGCTGCCTCTTAGGGATTAGCGAAACAAGGTGCTCTTGATTTGCTGCTGTCGTGGGCTCCGGGCATAGCTGTAATCTCTGCAATACATCTAGGCAGTCTTCCAGAAAGCGGGTGGTATAAGTCTTGCCACGATAGGTGAAAGTCAGAGCAAACGGAAAGTTCCAACGGTACTGGATCCTGTGCTGAATAAGAATAGCAACAGCCGGTTTCATAAGTCTCCGCTTATGCAGGGTATCCGGGCAGAGGTCCGCATAAAACTGCAGGATTGAGTCATCCGGCCCCTTAATGGTATGCAGCTTCCTGGTGGCCGATAGTAGAAGATCTCTGGCCTGCTGCCTTAAAAATCTAACAATAACATCCTTGGGAGCCTCCAAGCTCCTCATACCACCCAAGGCTCTATGGGCCCGCTCAATCTCCCACACACTTTCGGGCTGATTAGGGAGGATTATGGGAATTGTGTCCCTCAGATAGCCAGACAGGTCCTGTATCGCTCTCGGTATACCTCGGATGCGTACATTATGCCGGCGGGACCGGTTCTCCAGATCCTCTATCTTATCCGTGAGGTCAGAGATATGAATGGAGTTTTGAGCAATAGAGGATCGGTCTCTTTCTTGCGCTTCGGCCATCCGATCCGCTGCGTCCTCCAGGATTTGAGTGCGGTGCCCCAGGTCCTTCAAGTCTTGTCTTAGAGGATCAATAGCTTTTGCCAGGAGCAGCTCAATAGTAGCCACTGACCTGGCAGAGAGGTCCATACATTGGCTAGGAGCGTCAGGAGTACCTTCCCTGTCCGAGCCATCCGAGTGCTCTGAGGCAGACTCCGCAGGTAGGGAGCATCTGGCAGATTTAGGTGTAAAGTGCTCCCTAATGCCCTTCGCTGAAGCAGTTCTTTTGGGTTTCGGCATTTTGGAATACGGGCCGCAGGGTTCAGCAAAAGGTCTGTTATGGAATCAGCCAGGTATAGAATAGGGGGAAGCTATGCCCCAAGTGGTCTGAGTGAAAGTCCGCTGGCCCAAGTAGTAGAGTTTGTCCAGATTATAAGGGTGAGTTGAGGTAGGTGATAGCTGTGCTGCCAGGCCAATTTCCCATTCGTCTCTTTACTCCATAATTAGAGTGTAGTCTCCAGCCAGGGCACTGGAGAGGCCTTTGAAAATCCGGCCAAACAGAGAATAGTCCTTTGTTAGACGGGTGGCACAAACAGTTGTACCCTCTTCAGGTGGTCTGTCTGTTTTTGTTGACGGGAGCCTGTTAAGTAGAACTCAGCCTTAGAATAGATCAGTACAGACAGAAAGCAGCAATGAATGGCAGGGAGACTTCCACTCTCGCATTATTCGCATAAGGCCAATGATGATCTGCAGTATTGTAAACGTCCACACGGTGGCAGCACATGCGCTGATGTTGTAAGAAATTAACACAGTCTATGCAACTGACAGTAAAAGCACAAGTCTCAAATGTAGGTAGACACAATATTTTGTTTGATGCACAAATGTTCCATAAAAAGTGCCTAAAAAGAGCGTCAGTTTCTGAGACAAGGTACACCCACAGTGCTCCCAAATATTATGCAATTCAGTCTCTGGCAATGCTATGAGATAAGCCTCTATATCAAGAGCTCAGTTCTGAGAGGGTAGCTTAAAGAGTTGATTCACACAGCCTTAACCCCAGATCTCAGAGTTGTGTGGGGAAGTGACAATAAATAGAGCATTGAGTGCCTTGCAAGCTGGGGAATATTCAAGCAGCTTCCTCTTCCTACCCCACCAAGACTCTTTAATGGCAGCCACAGTGCCTAATATGTGGGGAGAGTGCTAAGTAGCCACTAATTGCGTTGGGTGCACTGCTCCCTCATTTGGGGATGTCTGGCTCTCTCCTGGGGCCCCTCTGGGGAGTTACAGCACTCTGGGGAAGATCCCCCCTACCTGCAGCCGTCTGGTGGGTGCACAAAATGGCGGCCCCGCAAGATGGCGACCGCGTTTCGCGGGCTTTCTGCCCCGTTGTTCAGGGACCACACTCTGGCCAGAGAGGTCACCCTGGGATCCCGGCCGGATCCAGCCGCCACCAGGATCAGCTCCAGCACCCTCTCAGGAGCTGGGGAATAGAGCCCCGAAGTCCTCTGGGGCCTCAGGCGTCGTCCCGTGACCGGGGGTCTCCCGTGCTGCTGGGCCGCCTAATAGGCTCCCCGTTGCTCCCCGGGGGATGGGGGCAACCTCCAGTAGTGCCCCGTGTGCAGGCAGGGCACAAGCAACCGCTCCAGGGCAGAATAAAAAGCCCTATTCGGAGCTCAATCCGGAGCTCAGACAAACACGTCTGCCTTCCGCAGACGCCAGCTCCGCCCCCCCTCCTTCTATTTTTTTAAATATAATAGCTGCATCACTTGTACACATAAACCATATGGTGACCATTACTCATACTCAAAAAAACAGGCCTAGCAAGTAAATCTAATTATATTAAATGCATGCAACAACTACCGACTCTTCTTTACAACTTTTGATTATACTCAGTGGTTGTAACTATATGAACATCCTGCAAAATTCTGTCCCAGTAAAACCTCTTGGCACATAGTTCTGGGACTGCATGAAACAACAAATCTCTACATAAAACCACAATTTCCATTGTGATTCTTTGTATCTATTTCACTTGAATGTATTGTAACTTTGGCTAGACTTACGGGCACCAAAACTATCTACGGTGTTAGGATAAAGGAACCTATTTTATGATAATGGGATGGACTGCACTTCTAATAGAGAGGCAAAAGGAGGGAACTTATACACTACCTTGTAGACATGCACCCAGATACATGCAAAATATATGCTTTCAACACACAAGACGCTTAACAATAACGTACCACATTCAGACTGTGCTAGAATGCTATGAAATAATTTAATACAGAGACACTCAAAGGATGGAATATTTCAGTATTTAACAATACCTCAAATATCTCAGCTCCACTTTAATTACTTAGAATGTAATTAATAGCTTCAAACAGATTTTATTGTTAAATTATATATACTAATATATAATATAGCTCTATAGAGTTATTATCCCATACACTCATCATTTTATTTTCTTTCCACAAACTGACACCAAGGAGCTAATTGGCTGGTGCTGTACTTTAAGATGGTCACAAGCTGCCTATGAGACATAGCTGTTAATTCAGAAATATTATTCTCAAATAAAATGTAGTTTATTATCATATAAATTAGGGGTTTAATGAAGAACTGATGTGAAGAACTTGACTTGATTATGAGAACAAGTGTTTTGGGGACGTGAACAAAGCTAAATTTAGAAAATATTTATTAACTATTATTTTTAATTTCACTTTTTTGGCCAAAATGTGGACATTTGCTTTTTTCCCCCACAATCTGAATAGTTATTTGGAAGCGACTGTGGATGCTGTTAAGACCTCTATTCAGTTGTAGTGAAAGGCCGATACAAATATTTGTAACTTATCACAATATTAAATGGGGACATCCTCCAAAATGACAATTCAGGAAAGGAAATAAGGCAATGAATGTCCACAATAAATAACTGTAAATAGTAGTAATTTAAAGGATCAATGTAGGTTAAAAACACAAAAATAATTAAGGTATCATTTGGGTCCGTAACACCCTAGTAAATTAACATTAGAATCAGTGTAGGATAGCAAACATTTCACATGTATGTGAAGTGTGAAACAAAATAACAATATTAGCTGCTATATAAGCCAAAAAAAGGCTTTTTTTTTGTGAGACGCCAACAGGCTATGGGTTATGAGCTTGAAATTCTTGCGGTTGTTAAAACCAGAAATTACAGTGTCCCATTGCCTCCCATTCGCAAGACTTACGATCGCTCAAATCACAAATCTCTATTCAATTGCTACAATTCCCCAAGCCCGCAAATGTTTTCACACCCATAAATGGCAAATGTAGGAAAAAATCCAAGGAGTACTAGAGATGACCCACAACTGGTTAAAGACATGTCCGTAGCACTGTAAATGCAAATAAAAAATCAACACTGCACTGCAAATAATGGGGAAAGCGATGATAGACATTAGAATTAATTGCACTCAAGCTCGCAAATCGGCAATCAAAAATCATTTATTTTTATGTTTCAATTCAAGGTTATATCAATCTTGGGAATCAATGATTTAATACATATCAGGCCACCCACATGGACTAGAACAGTATCAGCATTGATTTTTATTATTTTGTACATTGCCGGATTGCAAGTCTGATCGCATATCGGACCTCTAAACTCTAATTGATTGGCATGTAACCTCCATGTTCTACTGATGTCATGATGACGGTCTCATTTTCTATTGGCTGTTTCTAAATGGGTGATTACGGCCTTGCTTAATTGATCATGTTCCCGCCCTCTGAAATGCTACATACGAGTGCATGGGTTACGGTTTCAGCTTTCGGGGCATAACTTGCGGACTTGTTCAATTGAATAGCACAAGATTTGTAGCAGACTGCAAGCCTGCATCAAGCCCGCAGACATACGTCCTGTATACAGCGAGATGCAGCCTTCAAATTGAATGAGGCTCCATGCTTGTTCATGGAAGCTGTCATACATAGTTGTAATTGTACAAGGGGCTAGTTAAAGGGCTGGCAATACTTGCAAGTACACTTCTACTGAGCTTATGGGAGGGAAGGGGAAGGCATTGAAAGTCTAAATCCACCAATAAAGAAAATGAATCCAATTTCCTTCTCCCTCCTTCCACTGTTGAACAGACAATAAAAATTACAAGAAACCTACCACTCCAAGCCAGCAGGAATATGACATCCTTCAGCCATGAGCAATGCCTACTATAATACACAATTTCCCCCTAATACGGTCTAAGGATCATCCAATCATACTTTCTGATCGTCTAAAGACCAGCATGACAATTTCATGAATTTTGATTTTTAATATCAGAAGTGACAACATATACTGAATATTTAAAGTCACAGTATACCAAATATTCAAATATAGGACTGTCATGATCCCCTGACTACTCTCCCCCTTTGGACTCTTATTATGTGGTTGTCGGATTGGGTTCAGTGGTTTTACAGTATGTTTTATAATGATTTAATGTGTTATGTTAATTACCCTATGTATGTTATTTACTGTATGTTATGTTTCTTCTCTGTGTGTATGACTTATGATGTTAGAACCTGTATGTTGCATGTTTGGCTCATAAACAGTTAACTAATTTTGAATGTAGTGATGTAATCTGTAACTGTCATGCTGTGAGGCAGTTATTAAAGTTTGCTATGATGGTTGATACATAAAAAAGGTTGATCTGTCATTGTAGAGAACGATAGAGATAAAAACATTTATTATTTTGCCATGTCTGCTTTTTGTGTTTCTGAGGTCCTGAGCCGGTTCCTGCCATAAGTTCTGCGATTACTACAACCCAGACTATCCAGGGGGGCTCCTGTAACAGTAAGCAGGAGGGTTAGGGGGTGAACCTGGTCCCCTCACCCCAGGGTCTTGACAAGGACAATTTATGATTTGTGATCTATCTTTGAGTACACACTAGATGAGAAGTCTTAGAGAATATATATTTGGTGAAAGAACATATATTAGCAAGTTTCTAAGATGTACATATATTGCACACATTTAAGGTGATGCTGAGGTTAATATATAGTGGTACATAACACCTGAATGGAATTTATATAAATTACGTCATTGGGCATTAAAATAAATAGGAAAATATATTTTTGTGCAATGGGAATATATGCTCTTTAGTATGCCCTTAAAACATACTGGATAGGTATGAAGTACAACTATTTCCCTGAAAGAAAGTCTGATGGAAAGGGTAAACAAAAGAAACTAGAACTGACTTGAAACTACAACTGACTTAAATGTGACTTAAATTTCAATTTACATCTGTGTAATGGGTATGGTCAATATATATAATGGGCTAGTATTGAATGGAACAACAATAGAACAGTGAATACTAGGGGTTATGGGTTCCTTTATGTAATATATATCAGTCCAAATCGATAATGAATAGTCCTAGATTATAAGAAATCTTATTTTCAATGAGGAGAAGGCAAGCTTTCCTCGAACCACATACAGTATACTCATTTATTTTGAATGTTTAATCATTCAGACTATTTACTATTAAATTATATATGATAATTATTGGAATTTGACCACATTGGACTAATATTTGTGGGACCTCTTTGTATGGAACACTGCTGCGGACAGGGGTTAAACCCCCTTGCGGGTCCTCTCTAGCACTCGTAGGATTTTCTCCTACATTTGCCATTTACAGGTGTGAAAACATTTGCAGGCTTGGGAAATTGTAGCAATTGAATAGCGATTTGCAATTTTAGCTATTGTAACTCTTGCGGACGGGAAAGATCAAAGGCTTTTCGAGGATGTAAGATCCAGGTTTAACAACTGCAAGGATTTCAAGCCATAACCCGTAAACCGTTCAGAGCCTGCAAAAAAACGCCAGTTGAATAGCAAATTAACTTTCGGCCTCACTTACGGGCTCCAGTAACTTACGATTGCTCAACTGAATCGGGCTCTAGGTCTAGAATATATTTAGGAGCCAGAGAGCCTCATTAAATTGTCCAAATTGTAGTTACTGTACTCCATAAGGTAGCCCGCAGAAGTTAAGGATATTAAATTGGCCTCTTCCAACTACCCTCTATCAATTTGCGAGCTACAGGCTGAAAATACCTTCGGGCTGTCAAAATCGAAACATCCAATTTATCAAAGCCTTTGATCTTTCAAGGTCGCAAATGTTACAATCACTAAAATTGCTAATTTCTATTTAACTGCAACAATCCCATAAACCTGCAATTGCATTCAAACCTGTAAATGGCAAATATAGCCAAAAATCCTACTAGAGAGGACTCGCAAGGAGGTTAAGCACCTGTTCGTAACACTACAAAAGCAAATAAAAACTCAATACTGGACTTTAAAATGCAGGGAACGCAACATTTCAATTAGCTGCACAACAGTCTCAAGCTCAAAAATCTGCAATAACAAAAACAAATGTATGTGTAATTCCCGTGTTATATTGATCCCGGCAATCAATGGGTTAATACATATCATTGAACTCTCATGGACTAGAATAGTAGATTTATTGATTTTTTTATATTGCAACATTTCTGGATTGCGAGTCCGATTGCAAATCAGACTTCTAAACACTAATTGTATGTGGTTTAAATGTCATGTTTTACCGACGTCATGATGACAGTCTCATTTACTATTACTACAGGAGTGGTAATGAGAGAAGGGAAAATTTCACTCATAATTAAAGATGCAGAAGATCACCGTCGCCAGCTCACAGGAATAGGTGCACGCCCTCTCCGAAAGGAAGGTCTAGATCCAGAAGGCGGTCACGTAACCGGACAGGTCGGCATGGTGAATATAAAAGGGGGGAGAGGGAAAGGTGCTCTCCTTTGCAGAATCGTCAGGGAAGCAAGATGATGGAGGGACCGGAGACTGCCTTCCGATGGGGGGGACCGGAGGGTACAAGATGCAGCTAGAAAATAGCCATCAAGAAGCAGGAACAGACTACTTCCCGCCACTAATCGGAGAAGGGAGTGGATTGAAACAGTTGGCGCATCAGGGGTTACAGCCTCAGTATCGGCAGCAGATATGAGGCATGCTGGTGAGTCTATACACATTACACAACCTAACAATAGTATGCACAGCAGTTTGTTAAGTGTTTTGAACAATTTAAGTAGCTTGGTGTCTCAGCTAGAGGGGGGGGGGGGGGGAAGGCAGGGCCTGCGGCAGCATGGGTGGGTCCAGATAGGGCTACGATTAATTTGGCCGTGAGTCATCCAGGTAAATCAAGCTTGAGTGTGGAGGGGCAGGATGGCATTGGGCTAGACGGGGAGACAGCGGTGGCAGGTTCTTCTGCTGGGGTCACCCCCCGGGAAGTAGGTGTAGAGCCAGTTATTAGAGTGGCAGACACAATGCAGAGTAAATCAGGCCTGTGTTCTATTGGACCAATTGGGGAGCATGTTTCTAAAGAGTTGAGGGAGAAGATCTGGAAACGGGAGTTCATAGAGATGTTTTCAGTACTCCCAGTTTCATAGAAATTAAGCCAGATGAGAAGGAGGATGCTAAGAAAGAAGAGGAGGAGCGTAAGCGTAGATATAGAAAGATTCCCAAGACCTTCAGTAATTGGTTACAGGCCTATGTGATATTTGCGAGTATAGTGGGTGAGAAAAACCCTGAGTTTTGTTCTGCTTTATTTTGTTATCTCGACGAAATCGGGGGGATTCATAGGACATATGGAGGCCAGGCGTGGTGGGCGTATGTTGAAAAATTTAATCAGAAGTTAGCTGTTAGGCCTTTCATGCAGTAGGATGATAGGGACATGGGCAGTTGGTTAAAAATTGTGACCCCGCTATGCCCATCTTTGGGTACAGAGACTAAGTCGGTAGTGGTCAATCACACAAAAAAGGGGTTTTGTTTTGCTTTTAATGAAAGTTCATGCACCTGGAGAACATCATGTAAATTTAAACATGAATGTTCAGAATGTGGTAGTAGCCATCCTCTTTTTCGTTGCTTTAAGAGAACGAAAGCGCAGAAGTCAGTGGAATCTGTTGCAAAAGGGGTGGAGCCCATTGCTGCTGGAAAAGATGGAGGATTGGCTAAAAGTTATACTCTAGTAGGGTGTCTAGCACTGGGGATGCTTCTTTTTTAAGGGAGGGTTTTGCGGTTGGTTTTTCTATCCCATCATTGGCTGTGGCCATAGGGGGTCGTCCTTCAAATTTAAAGTCGGCCAGGGATAATCCTTCTTTAGTATTTAGTATGCTGATGGATGAGGTAAAAAAGGGGAGGATGGCCGGTCCGTTTGATAATGTCCCTGTAACGAAATCCCCTATTTTACAGACTTCACAAACCCATCTGTTCGGTTATTTGAGGATTTACAATGGGCTTTCGTGGAAATACCTAATAAGACAAACTTCAGTCGATAATTCTGAGAACTGCGTTCGTGGGATCTGAGCGCTATTCGCCTAGAATATACACTCAGATCTCAGCTGTCTGGGGATATGTGGAACCTCAAGTTTATATTGTGTAAAAACAAAGTTAAACATTTTTATTCTGTTTGTTTAAAACAAAGAAGCCATGTTTCTTTCTTCCTGGAGATAATTAAGGCTCTCTGTGCTACCTTAATTTAATTACCTCCAGGATAGAAAAGAGGGAGTGACTTATGTGTAAGGGGAGTGCTTATGCTATAGCCACTGTGATTGGCTACTGTTTTTCCTTTGTCCACCAGGAGGAAGTCCTGAGATATAGACCGGGCGTGTAGCCCTCAGTAAAGAGTTCATGTTTACCCCTTCATGAAGTTTTGACTCATGTTTGGGGGATTGGAGCTATAATCACTTTGTTTCAGCTGGAGTTCGGAGGAAAACGCAAGGATCATCGCTGCACTAATGCAAGGATCCTTTACACTGGTGGCAAGTGGTTGGGATTTCCTCCCGAACGGATATACCGAACTGAAACTGGTGAATGGCGCATAGATACGAACGCTTGAAACGAACCACACTAAAGGAACTGCTGGAAGCTCGAGGCATAGCGGCAAGCAACAAAACGAAAGCCACGCTAATAGCCGAACTACTGGAGAGCGATCAAACCGGCGAACCACAAATGGCGAATACAGAGGAAACAGACTTCCAGAGGGACGTGAGATGGAGACTCAGCCTGGTAGGACCTAACCCTGCACCAGAGATCGTGGTACAGATCTTGGCCCAAGCTACTGAGACCCAAAATGCCAGGGAAGCACGAGAAGCCAGAGACAGATCACCTCCAGTGGATATATTGTCGCTATCTGGATCTACAATGGGGCGTCAGCGGAAAATTAACTACGCTGCATTTAAAAGCTTCGTGGAAGGTGAGATGGATATTGACAATTACTTGCAAGATTTTGAAAGACAATGTGTGTTAGAAGATTTGGAAAGAGCTAACTGGGCTGCCGTAGTAAGTAGTAAACTATCAGGTAGAGCAGCCGAAGCATTGAGAGCTGTGCCAGATGGGGATATACAAAACTATGACAAGATAAAAGAGATTTTGTTAGCCCGGTACGCTGTAACCCCTGAAGCCCATAGAAGGAAATTCAGGGCTCTCAGAAGACAAGATAAAGATTCCTATACGGAGTGGGCATTTCGTATGCAGCGCGCTGCCAGCAATTGGATGCAGGGGAATCAGGCAACTACTTTAGAGGATGCTGTGCAGTTGTTGTTGCTAGAACAATTTTTTGATTATACCCCAGCGGAGGTGCGAGATTGGGTCAGAGACAGAAAGCCAAAAACAGTAGAGGAGGCAGCCCGGCTGGCAGACGAATTTCATGAGAGCAGGCGGATGGATGGAAACCGAGTGGTCCAGAGCCAGCGGCCTGCCTCTGGCCCACCAACTATGCCACAGAGGGTACCACCACCAAGGGGCAATACCACAAATAGAGGGTACCAAAGGACTGCTCCGATGTGTCATGGGTGCAAGCAAGTGGGGCACATCAAACCTAACTGCCCACAACGCACTACAGACCGCTGGGGACGGGCACCGATACCACAGACAAAAGCCGCCGCACACTGTGTGCAAGAGGATTACAATTATCTACCTCAAGAGACACCCAGTGGCAATAGTGAAAATTGGGCCACCTTACATGAGGTAAACCCTGTACAAGCGGCTGGGGATAACAGGGCACATCACCGCCAGTCGGTAAAACTCAATGGGCAAGAGGCTCGAGGACTGAGAGACAGCGGCGCTACTATTACGTTGGTCCAGCCACACCGAGTCACCCCGACTCAGCACACAGGACGTACCATTGCTGTAAGGGTAGCCGGAGGGGCAATTCACAAGTTACCAACGGCGCAAGTCCACATCGATTGGGGTACCGGGGCCAAGGCGGTGGAAGTGGGCATCATGCCAGATTTGCCCGCGGAAGTACTGCTGGGAAATGATCTAGGATGCCTGACGTCACAATTGGCAGCCTGCAGTACCGAAGGAGCCCTACCGGTTACCACCCGGCAGCAATCCAGAGCTATGGAAGCCTCTCCCTCGACTCATGACCAGGTAAGCGATAACCCTCTGACGATCCCCCCTGACCAGACTTCTTACTGGGGTACCCCTCAAGACTTCGGGCAAGCACAACGGGAGGATCCCACCTTAAAAGGGTATAGGAGGAAGGTAGAACAACCCCAGGGAGACAGAGATCAGGCAAGGTTTAGCTGGGAAAAGGGTTTACTGTACCGAGTGACTGGGGGGACAGGGACAGGAGCGGGCCAGGTAGAAAAAAGACAGTTGATAGTGCCCCGTAAGTATCGGGTAGAACTGTTGCGGATTAGCCACGATATTCCCCTAGCCGGCCACTTAGGCATTAAAAAGACGAGGGACAGACTCACCCAGTCCTTTTTCTGGCCAGGGGTCACGGGAGATTTGCAAGATTACTGTAGGACCTGCGAAGTATGCCAAAAGGTAGGGAAGAGAGGGGATCACCCCAAGGCAAAGCTACGCCCCCTACCCATTATTGAGGAACCATTTTTCCGAGTGGCGGTTGATTTAGTTGGCCCACTCAGTAAACCCAGTCCATCCGGTAAGAAATACATTCTTACTGTGGTAGACTACGCTACCCGCTACCCCGAGGCTATAGCTCTGTCGAATATACATGCAGAGACGGTAGCAGAAGCACTAGTTCAGGTGTTCACTAGGGTGGGATTCCCTAGGGAGATAGTGTCCGATCAGGGAACCCAATTCACTGCGGTGATTACCCAACAACTCTGGCAGAGCTGTGGGGTAAAACCCATATTAAGTTCCCCCTATCACCCCCAAACCAATGGCCTCTGTGAACGATTTAACGGCACCCTTAAGCAAATGCTCATCACGTTCACAGAGACCTGCAGGAATTGGGAAAGATTCCTCCCTCATTTACTTTTTGCCTATAGGGAGGTTCCCCAGGAGTCCACCGGATTCTCTCCCTTTGAGCTATTATACGGGAGACGGGTCCGGGGACCCCTGGACCTCGTGCGAGAACATTGGGAAGGTGATATGGAACAAGCAGGTACCCCTATAGTCTCATTTGTACTAGAGCTGAGAGACCGGCTACAGACTCTGACCGAAACAGTTCGGGAGAACCTGCGAGCCGCCCAAAAGCGGCAAAAATACTGGTATGATAAGGGAGCTAGGGACCGTATATTAGAAGTGGGACAAAAGGTCCTAGTTCTGAAACCCATCAAAACAGATAAGTTGCAAGCCTCCTGGCAGGGCCCCTACACGGTCCTAGAGCGGATCAGTGATACCACGTACATTGTGGCAGACTGTTCCGATAATAGGATCCGGAGGTCCTTCCATGTAAATATGCTTAAGCCATATCTCGAGAGGCCAGAGGAGGTCTCTGCGGTATGCGCTCCAGCATATGAGGATAGCGAGGGTATCCCTCTACCAGATATGCTTCCCCAGAAACCCACAGGAGTAGACCAAGTACAGTTGGGGCCAGCATTAGGTCCCGAGGAACAAGCTCAGGTTTCCCAACTGTTAAAGGGATTTGGGGGCATGTTTTCTGCAGCCCCAGGGTATACGACCCTGGCAGTCCACCGAGTGGAGACCCCAGGCCAGTTACCCCTGCGGCAGCAGCCTTACCGAATTCCAGAGGCAGTACGGGAAAGTATGTTAACGGAACTCCGGGATATGTTAGAACTGGGGGTCATAGAACCGTCCCAAAGCCCCTGGGCTTCCCCAGTAGTCCTGGTTCCTAAAAAGGACGGTACCACCAGGTTCTGCGTGGACTACCGTAAACTAAATGATCGGACCATTACCGATGCCTACCCCATGCCCAGAGTAGATGAGCTGCTAGACCGTATGGCTGGGGGGAATTACTTGACCACTATTGATCTGTGCAAGGGATATTGGCAAATCCCCTTGGAGCCTGGGGCCATTCCGAAGTCAGCATTTGTCACCCCATTTGGCCTATACCAGTTTAAGGTTATGCCATTTGGGATGAAGAATGCCCCAGCCACTTTTCAAAGGATGGCGGACCGGCTCCTAGCGGGATTTCAGGGCTTCGCTTGTGCTTACCTGGACGATATAGCTATCTTCAGTGACACTTGGGAATCCCACCTGGAACACATTTCAGTAGTGCTCAACCGAATTCAGCACGCAGGGCTCACGTTGAAGCCTGAGAAATGCCACGTGGGCATGGCGGAAGTCCAGTATTTAGGCCACAGAGTAGGGTCAGGGAAACAGAGACCAGAGCCCGCTAAAATTGAGGCCATCACCCAGTGGCCCCAACCACGGACAAAAACTCAGGTTATGGCATTCCTGGGTACCGCAGGTTATTACAGGAAATTTGTAGCGGATTACAGTACCCTGGCCAAGCCCTTGACAGACCTCACTAAAAAGTCCCTGCCCCGACAAGTAATCTGGTCCACTGAGTGTGAGGAGGCTTTCCAGAAACTCAAGGCTGCGTTAAGTGCATCTCCTGTGTTAGCGGCACCGGACCATACTAAAAGGTTTCTCGTCCACACAGATGCCTCAATGTTTGGACTGGGAGCAGTATTGAGCCAGGTGGGAGACGATGGCATGGATCACCCAGTGGCGTACCTGAGCAGAAAACTATTACCCCGCGAAGTCAGCTATGCCACTGTGGAGAAAGAGTGTCTGGCATTAGTCTGGGCACTTAAGAAGCTACAGCCTTACTTGTATGGACGCTCTTTCACCGTGCTGACGGACCACAACCCTTTAATTTGGCTCAACAGAGTGGCTGGCGATAACCCCAGATTACTCAGATGGAGCTTGGCGCTGCAACCTTATAATTTCACAATGCAGTACCGCCCTGGGAAACAGAATGCCAATGCCGATGGCCTCTCCCGGCAAACTGAACTGGAAAAGGCGTAATTTTGGTTTGTTTCTGGATTACCGGACATCCCTTAGCCGATCCGTTAGGATCTAAGCAGGTATGCCGTTCCATGGGACTAAGGGGGAGCTGTGTAACGAAATCCCCTATTTTACAGACTTCACAAACCCATCTGTTCGGTTATTTGAGGATTTACAATGGGCTTTCGTGGAAATACCTAATAAGACAAACTTCAGTCGATAATTCTGAGAACTGCGTTCGTGGGATCTGAGCGCTATTCGCCTAGAATATACACTCAGATCTCAGCTGTCTGGGGATATGTGGAACCTCAAGTTTATATTGTGTAAAAACAAAGTTAAACATTTTTATTCTGTTTGTTTAAAACAAAGAAGCCATGTTTCTTTCTTCCTGGAGATAATTAAGGCTCTCTGTGCTACCTTAATTTAATTACCTCCAGGATAGAAAAGAGGGAGTGACTTATGTGTAAGGGGAGTGCTTATGCTATAGCCACTGTGATTGGCTACTGTTTTTCCTTTGTCCACCAGGAGGAAGTCCTGAGATATAGACCGGGCGTGTAGCCCTCAGTAAAGAGTTCATGTTTACCCCTTCATGAAGTTTTGACTCATGTTTGGGGGATTGGAGCTATAATCACTTTGTTTCAGCTGGAGTTCGGAGGAAAACGCAAGGATCATCGCTGCACTAATGCAAGGATCCTTTACAGTCCCGCTTGCAAATTTAAGGATCTCTCCATTGAGCCTGGTCCCAAAAAAGGAGCCGGATACTTTCAGGCTCATCCATCACTTGTCTTATCCCAGGGGCCACTCAGTCAATGATGGGATTGAAAAAGATCTGTCATCTGTCTCGTATGCATCGGTGAAGCAAGCAGTGAGGTTAGTAAGGAAGGCGGGTAGAGGGGCTTTGTTAGCCAAGGTCGATATCAAGTCTGCTTTTCGCTTTCTTCCAGTTCACCCTGTTTCTAAGCAGTTGTTGGGATGTTCTATTTTGGGGAAGTTTTTTGTGGACGTGCCTATGGGGTGCAGTATTTCTTGTTCCTTCTTTGAAAAGTTTAGTACGTTTCTGCAGTGGGTGGTTTGTGTTAAGACAGGGTTATATTCTGTGGTTCATTACTTAGATGATTTTTTGTTCGTGGGTTCGGCAGGCTCACTAGATTGTCATAGATTAATGCAGGCATTTCAAGAGTTAGCGGCGGATTTTGGCAATCCGCTGGTCATCGATAAGTCTGAAGGCCCCTGGCAGGTGTTGAGTTTCTTGGGGATTGAAGTAGACACAATAAGCATGGAGTGTAGGCTTCCTATGGAAAAGGCGGTGGATTTAAGAAAAAGCGTAGGTGGGGTTATGTCGGCAAAAAAGGTTACCTTGAGGGCTATGCAGTCTTTGTTGGGGAAGCTTAATTTTGCTTGTTATATAATTCCTATGGGAAGGATTTTTTCCAGAAGGCTATCCTCAGCTACTGGGGGAAGGTGCCATCCACATCATCATATAAGAGTCACGGCGGAGCACAAAGCAGATCTACGCATTTGGTATGTTTTCTTGCAGAATTTTAATGGTCGTAACATGATTTTAAAAGAACCGGCATTTAATGAAGTTCTGGAATTATACACTGATGCTGCAGGTGCATGGGGCTTTGGGGCCTATTTTAGAGGTCATTGGTGTGCACAGGCTTGGCCCGCTAGGTGGAAGGAAGACGGGTGGACTAGGAATTTAACTTTACAGGAATTGTTTCATATAGTGATAGCATTGTTGCTATGGGGGGAAATGTTAAGAAATCACCATGTAGTGTTTCACAGTGATAAGATGAGTGTGGTGCAGGTAATCAACTCAACTACTGCCTCTTCGCCTCCAGTAGTTAGGCTGCTGAGGCAACTGCTATTAAAATGTCTACAGTTGACCATTCTGGTTAGAGCCTCCCACATCGCTGGTGTTAAGAACGTGGTGGCGGACAACTTGTCCAGATTCGATTGGGAGAAGTTTCGGAGATTAGCGCCTTTAGCTAAGGTTGAACCGACATTATTTGATCCTGAGTTGTGGAATCTGTGTTTATGAATCAAAATTACCGTGCTCTGGGGTACGTCATACTGCCCTAGGGTTAAGGGATTTGTGGTATCTGTAACTTGTACAATAAAATGTTGGTTGTTACAATTTACTCGTCTTTTATTGGAGGGAGTCCTTTGCAGCTATGGATTGTGGGGCATTCCTTCATATATTGGGCCAGAAGGGCAGCAGCTATCACAGATCGGTGCCCCCAGTTGGGTTTCCCTGAGGAGGCTATGTTAATAAAATGGTTCGGAGTTAGGGGTATGAGATCGGAGCAGGTGTTGGTAAGGTAGTTGGGTTGGCTAGAGTTGCCCCTCCTCCAGACATATTGTTCATACATGCAGGGGGCAACGATCTGGGGTATATGGCCATGAAGGAGTTAATTTAAGCCGAGGCCAGAGGTCGATTGGGCACAGGGTTCCATGGGACCTCTGGGGCTGTGATGAGCTCCGTCCTTGGGAAGGTGTGTAGCTACCCATGGTTAGTGATTGCATGTTATGTTAATAAAGCTGATTACACCCATCCCAGTTTCTGTGTCCGTTATTGGGGTAGAAGGTTGGGTGGTCTCTGTGTGGACCAGGTCATTTATGCACAGGTCAAGGCTGCAAGAGAAAGGGCTACTCAGACCTGGCACTACTATCTCCTTTTATCGTAACAGAGCAGCAGCACTGCAAAAGTACTTCCATTCAGATGGTCCACTTGTTTATTGTAATGATGTTGAAGGGCTTCTTCTCAATATGGGACTGCCCCCATATGATTCAAATGAATTGAGACTTTTTGTTGACAGAAGTAAAAGGAGTTTGAAATGTGTGTTACTGCACAACAGAAATATATATGGTTCCAACCCAATAGGACACTCTTTACAAATGAAAGAAGAGTATGCCAACATCAAGACAATTCTGGATAGATTGGAATCCCATGTTCATGGATGGATAATTTTTGTTGAATTTGAAAATGGTTATGTTTCTGCTGGGGCAACAAGGAGGTAACACCAAATACCCTTGTTTCCTATGCTTCTGGGATAGCACGGATACATTAGAACAATTGGTGAAAAAGACCTGGCCACCAAGAATCAGTTTGACGCCTGGTGACAAGAACATCAAGAATGAGCCTCTGGTTGATAGGAATAAAATTGTATTTCCCCAACTGCACATAAAACTTGGTTTTATGAAGCAATTCATCAAAGCTCTTGATCACACTGGAGACTGCTTCAGCTATATATTCAACCTTTTCAAGTCTCAGTGCAGAGAAGAAAAAGGCAGGAATATCTAATAGCCCTCAAATAAGAACATTCATCAGTGATCCACACTTTGTTATAACAATTACTGCGGCAGAAGCTAGAGCTTGGAATGCATTCTCTGATGTGGTGAGGAATTTCCTTGGGAACAGGAAAGAGGACAACTATCGAGAGATTGTGGAGGAGCTGCTCTTGAGTTTCCAAGCACTTGGATGTAGAATGAGCATCAAGGTTCACTACTTACATAGTCACTTGGCCAACTTTCCAGAGAACTTGGGTCACATGAGTGAAGAGCAAGGTGAACGCTTTCATAAAGACATTAAAGTTATAGAAGAACGTTACCAAGGCCTATGGGACTCCAACATGATGGCAGAATACTGCTGTGCCTTGATGAGAGATATCCCACTAGCTGTACATCGGAGATCATCAAAGAAGAGGTTGTTTATGCAGATGTAACATCACTATTGTCAATTTACCTTTTTGTACATATTTTTCTTATCTTCACATTTCAATTCTAACATGGTAATGTTCACCCACATTTATATGCAGTCACTCTCACAACTTGGTGCTATGGCTCATTAAATGTTTGTTTTATTATTATTGTATTTTATCTTATTCTTGTCTGTATGTCTGTTTAGCTATTTGTATATGAGCATAAATTCACTGTTTTTATTGAAAATGCAGTTTTTAATATCTCAAAAACCTGATGTGATAAAAAAACAATGCCAGATTTGGACCGTTGGAAAACCTTATGCCAGTGTTTCCTAAGCCTTCTTGAATGAAGTAAAATGTCTTAATTTACCAAATACTAATATTTAATTTTTTTAAAAATAAGGCCCTTTAATAAGAGCCTTTTTTTTGATAATATGATAATATTGAAATTTACACCACTCCCCTTCCCCCTCACTGTCCCAGAAGCAGGTGTTGAATCAACATTTCTTTAATTAAAAACTAGCTGTATGGTTTTTTTTTTCCTGCTTAATTACGCTCTTAGTCAGTCTTAACGTTTTAAAATATATATTTTTCATGGTGCACTGGACACAGGTAACGTTTATCACCTGGGTATGGCATCAAAGGTTAGTGTGTCTAAAACTATTTACAATACCATATTCTCTCATGTAACTTTCACATGTTCCCCCAAACTCATTTAACACCAGTCCTCACCCTCCATTAATACCACCTTTCTACAGTCTAGACCGAGATGGGTAACCTATTTTTCAATAGTGTGACAAATGTTGCGCAACTGTGACAACTGAAAAGGGAAAATTTCCACACCATACAAAAATTGAGAAAGCAAACTGTGCAATTGAAAATTTTAAGAAAATAACACACTTTTTACCTAGTTTATTTAAAACATACATTTGAATATTTACTCACAACTCCCTCAAATGCAAATAATGAAACAAACTGTTGAAATGTAATGTCAGAAAGTTTAATGCAAAACTTGATAATTATTTTTTTATATAGTTGTGACCAATATAGGTTGTTGCTAACGCTTGAGGGCTCACACAGCGAGCCCGCAGCAACTGCGGCCCTCGTGAAGCGAGGGCCGCAGTTGCTGGCAAGGTGCGCTTAAGGTGCTCCTTGCGCTGGTGGAGATGAGAGCTGTAGGTGCTCCTCCCTACAACCCTGTATGACTTTGACAGTGAGCACCAAAGGCGCTCACTGCGCTGGTGGAGATGAGCGCCATAGGCGCTCACCTTTACGACCCACGGGACTACAGATCAACAGAAATCTCAATTACACAATTCACAATGCGAGACCCGTAGCAGTTTGAAAAAAAAGTGGAAATTACGGGCCGTAAGACTCTGCCAAAAAGGAAAGCGGGACTTAGAAAAAAAAATACGATATGAACTTAACTGCCAAACTGCACACATACAAAAAACACAAAAACACAAAGAAAATAAAAAAATATATAAAAAAAAACATTACACACAGCACGGGGGGACAGCCAGGACGTCTGGGAGTGAAGTTGCATGAGAATTTAAATTTGCAGAGTTTAGACAATCAAAAATCGCCTAAGCAAGAAGAAAAATGGCAGTCGAAAAAAACGAAAATGAGGCTACATGACCCCTAAACGGGCAAAAAACCGTCAGACACATAAGACTGCAAAGCGGGACTTAGAAATAAAACAAAATTAGAGGTCCAAAAAATACCAAGTTAACAGCCGAACCGCGCACACCAAAAATCAACAAAAACACAAAGAAAATAATAAAAAAATAAAAATAAACATCACACACAGGGGGGGCTGGGGTCAGCCAGGACAACTGGTAATGAGGTTGCACGACAAATTAAACACAATTTTCCCACTTTCGGCAATCGAAAATCGTCTAAGCAACAAAAAAAAATGGCGGACGAAACAAACGAAATTGAGGCTACACTATCTAGGATATTACCATTTCAGCAACATTATAAAGATTCCTTATATATTTAAAGATTTTTATGCACATTTTAATCTGAGACAGCCCACGATTGGCTGGGTGAGGCCTTGCATGTTGTGCCCTATGTAAGTTACAAGTACAGGGAAATGCAACTTCTGTGTTGATTGCACAAATTATCTAGAATTTCATTGTGGTTAAATTCATGGTTATATGTTATTTTTAGTTATCAGAATAAAGCATAACTATAATCATAACATTGCTACGTAAAGCTACTGTATACAGTTGTGCTCAAAAGTTTGCGTACCTTGGCAGAAATTCGTCTTGGCAAAATGCCTTCAGGTCATGCAAAGTCTTTAGTCGTCTTGCATGCACCTTCGTGCAGAAGAATGCAAATTGTCTGCAGTATTTTCTGATAACATGCTGCATTCATCTTGCCATCAATTTTCACAAGATTCCCTGTGCCTTTAGAGCTCACCCCCCCCCCCCCACCCCCAAAACAACAGTTAGCCACCACCATGCTTCACAGTTGGGATGGTATTCTTTTCACTATAGGCTTTGTTGACCCTTCTCCAAACATAGTGCTTATGGTTGTGACCATAAAGCTCTATTTTGGTTTTGTCGCTCTAAATTACAGTGTGCTTGAAGCAGTGAGGCGCGTCAAGGTGTTTTCAGGCATATTGTAACCGTGCTTTTTTTGTGGCATTGGTACAGTAAAGGCTTCTTTCAGGCAACTTGACCATGCAGCTAATTTTTGTTCAAGTGTCGTCGTATTGTGCTCCTTGAAACAACCACACTGTTTTTTTCCAGAGCAGCCTGTATTTCTCCTGAGGTCACCTTTGTTTTTTTCTTTGTATTCTGAACAATTCTTCTGGCAGTTGTGGCTGAAATCTTTCTTGGTCTACCTGACCATGGCTTGGTATCAAGAGATCCCTGAATTTTCCACTTCTTAATAAGTGATTGAACAGTACTGACTGGCATTTTCAAGGCTTTGGATATCTATTTATATCCTTTTCCATCTTCATGAAGTTCCATTACCTTGTTACGCAGGTCTTTTGACAGTTCTTCTCTGCTCCCCATGGCTCAGTATCTAGACCGCGCAGTGCATCCTGTGAGAGCTAACAAACTCATTGACTATTTATACACAGGCACTAATTGCAATTTAAAAAGCCACTGGTGTGGGAAATTAACCTTTTTTTGACATTTTAACCTGTGTGTGTCACCTTGTGTGTCTGTAACAAGGCTAAACATTCAAGGGTATGTAAACTTTTGATTAGGTACATTTGGGTGATTTCTGTTATCATTATGATTTAAAAAGGAACCAAACAACTATGTGATAATAAATGGCTTCACTATCCTTCAATAAAATACTTTTTATTTTGCATGATCAGTCATATGTTCAAAAAAAATTCTGCCAGGGTATACAAAACTTTGAGCACAACTGTATATCTGAAACATAAGGAAAAGCTACAAAGTAAAGTAGATTAGGAGTTTTCTCATTGTGCTGAAACATTTTCTTTGTTGCTGATTGACTATGCCCAATATGGTGGCCAGGCTCTGCGTTGGCAGATGGTAACGGCAATCTTCAGATCTCCAGTGATTGGATTTGAAGGTTAGGTCAATGCTGATTATCTGGTTACAGAGAGTAAGATCTAACTGAATCAGTTCCACAGAATTACATTTCATTTATGGATATTATGAGCCCGATTCAATTGCAAGGCAGCAACTCGATTGGATGTAGGTCGTATGACTGCGGGCCTGCTGCGAGCCCGCAGCGGCCGCAACTTATGGTGCCGGGCCCGCAAGTTCCGACCCGATAGCGCACATCGAAAACCATGCAATCAAAAGTAGCATTTGTGTGCTTGAACGGGATTGATGACGCAAGGTTCTATGTCTCTAGGTAAAATTATTTTTGAATATGTTTCGTTAGATTTTACCACAAGATGGCACCACATTTTCATAATATAGGAATGCCGAGTTGTTGCACGTGTGGGAACAGCATTATTATGACACTCACCAGTTTCAAGAAAAAGTTACCGTTAAAAACAGTCGAAGAAATGTGGTTTATTGCTCATGGAAATATATACAATGGCCCTCATTCAATTGCAATTTGGCCAATTGAATAGGGCTCTAAATAAGCACATAACATATTTTTTTTTAAAGACATTTTAGTTAGTAAGCATCTATCCAAAAGCAAGGTTTTTACTTACTAAAAACTTCTTTAAAAAAAAATGCTATGTGCTTATTTAGAGCCCTATTCAATTGGCCAAATCGCAATTGAATGAGGGCCATTGCATATATATATATATATATATATATATATATATATATATATCACATACATAGTTGTGGATCTTGCAATGTTGGTGACGTTTGCGATGTTTGTCACGCTTTTGCATCCCTCACGAACATTTTTGCATCCCTCACGAACACTTTTGCGTCCCTCGCAAACACTTACACCAAGGCAGTAACACTTTTACACCAAGCCAGTAACACTTACACCAAGGCAGTAACACTTACACCAAGGCAGTAACACTTACACTTACACCAAGGCAGAAAGACTTACACCAAGCCAGAAACAAACTATTACACCAAGGCAGTAACACTTACACCAAGGCAGAAACACTTACACCAAGGCAGTAACACTTACACTTACACCAAGCCAGAAATAAACTATTACACCAAGGCAGTAACACTTACACCAAGGCAGAAACACTTACACCAAGGCAGTAACACTTACACTTACACCAAGGCAGAAAGACTTACACCAAGCCAGAAACAAACTATTACACCAAGGCAGTAACACTTACACCAAGGCAGAAACACTTACACCAAGGCAGTAACACTTACACTTACACCAAGGCAGAAAGACTTACACCAAGCCAGAAATAACTATTACACCAAGGCAGTAACACACACCAAAGCACCAAGGCAGTAACCCTTACATCAAGGCAGTAACACTTTCACACCAAGGCAGAAACACTTACACCAAGGCAGTAACACTTACACCAAGGCAGAAACACTTACACCAAAGCACCAAGGCAGTAACACTTACACCAAAAGCCTTATTAAATTGCGATTCAGTAAATTTAAAAGGGCTCTATTTAAGCACACAGCATATTTTTTTACAGAAGTTTTTAGTTAGTGATCTTCTATCCAAAAGCAAGGTCTTCACTAACTAAAAACTTCTGTAAAAAAATATGCTGTGTGCTTAAATAGAGCCCTTTTAAATTTACTGAATCGCAATTTAATAAGACTGCAAGGCAGTAACACTTACACCAAGGCAGAAACACTTACACCAAAGCACCAAAGCAGTAACACTTACACCAAGGCATTAACACTTACACCAAGGCAGAAACAAAAACTTACACCAAGGCAGTAGCAGACACTTACACCACGGCAGTAAAAAAAACACTTACACCTAGGCAGTAACACTTACACCAAGGCAGTAACACTCACACCAAGGCAAACAAACACTTACACCAAGGCAGTAGCAGACACTTACACCAAGGCAGTAAAAAAAACACTTACACCAAGGCAGTAACAATTACACCAAGACAGTAACACTAACCGCGAGGCCCCTAAAGTGCACAGGTGGGAGAGGCTCGCATTGAGCACCGAAGGCTCTCATTGAGAACCACACGATGAGCACCAAAGGCGCTCAGTGCAGGGCTCGCGATGAGCGCCGAAGGTGCTGAAGCGCAAGGCCTATAAAGTACACAGGGGGAGAGGCTTGAAATGAGCACCGAAGGCGCTCATTTCGAGTCACGCGATGAATGCGCAAGGCTCACAAGGGGTAAAATCATCACATTGTTTGGCAAACAGCATTGCCAGGTTTACATTTTTTATTCCTGTCATTTTGACGGCCAATTTCCTACATATATATATTTCTCATGTGTTATTGCTCTAACTGACCTACAAGGTTATGGACACATAGGGACATAATATATTTTTTTCCTTCTTTTTTCTTTCTCTCTTATCTCTTGTTTCTGACCTTGTGTATAGCTCCACACAACTCATACGTTTACCCTGACTATCTTTTTTATTTATGATGCCTGCCTTCTATCCCACATGGGTTTGTTATTACTCTGCATTCCTTTCCTATTAACTGTTATGGTTATGTTACATCTTACTGGTAATGCTTTTATCTTGATAAACAGAGGTTTACCTCTTAAAAGCGTGTCACTCTAAAATGGGTGTCCAATAAAAAGGTATCACTTTATACTTAAATACTCTGTTTATTCATCTTGTGTATAAATACATACATTTGTTTTCAGTGGCAGAGCAGGCGAATGGAGGGCCCTGGTACAGAAAAAAACATTTTTTGGATTAGAGCCCTGTACCAACTTACGCAGTGCCCCTCCCTAAGACTCCTTCCCAAAACAGCACCCATCCCCAGGACACTTTCACATAGCTGCTTCCACCAAGATCCTTTTCCATAGCTGCATCTTTATCCATAGCTGCTCCCCTCCACTTCCCTTCTGCCTGCGTGAAGCTGCTTGTATATACATATATACATATAGTATCTCTACATAGCAGCCAGTCCCTTAGCAGCAATCTTCTCAGAACAACCACCCCTCTTAGCATCCATCCCTACATAGTACCTAGTCCTTGTCAGCAGTCATCCCTTATCAGCTTCTATCTCCACACGGCACCTAAACCCCACCTCGCATACACCTAAATCACATACCATCTTTCTCTATGTTTTTCGCTCCCTTCTAACAGAACCCATTCCCCCTGTACTTAGCTATCATCCAAACAAAATCTTGCTCTCTCACCTGTTCCCTGATACACATCCCCAATGTGCTGAACTTCTCCACACTGCCACCTCTTGGAGCTTCAGTAGAAATGCTCTTTTTAGACAGGCATGGACCAATTGCCGTCCAGGGGGTGTGTGCGGCCAAGGAGCTCCAGGGGAACAATGGCGTGTTGTCTGGGGTGGGGGGGGGGGCAGGAATCCCTATTCTACTGAACAAAACGTACAATGCTCCAGGCGGTCCCTGGAGCATTGTAAGTCTTGCTTGGTCCAAAGTAGAGGAAGAAAATAAAACAGCAAGGACAGCAGTAAAAATCCATATATAATGTAATATGGTATCTCTGTGCTCTATTCTTAGACCGTCCACGTGTAATTTTATTTTATTTTTAATACACTCACTACCATTCTGCATTTTTTGTAATCTGCCAAAAAAATAAGAGGTGTGTTATAGCTGTGCTCAAATGTAAAACAGTACCAGTATAATTATCTTTGAATGTAATAAATAGTGAAGTGATAACAAACCAAGATAGGGAGTTTCCCTATCTAATCAAATGACTATTCCTGCAATGATAACTACTGTATATACTCGAGTATAAGCCGACCCGAGTATAAGCCGTCCCACACATAAGCCCTGCTGTAGGGGGTACTCCAACTACCCCCACGGCACCTAAAATTAACCCCCCTCTATGCGGGGGTCCCCATCGGGACCCCTGAAGTGTCCCCACAGTAACCCCTTACTGCAGGGGTCCATAGGGATCCCCGCAGCCCCCCCACATTAACCCCTTGCAGCGGGGGACCGCGATCAGCACCAATCAGGCCCCAGCTGCATTTAAAACGTTTAAATTCCCTGTCGCGGCTCCTTAAAGGGCCCGCGGCACACTATTAACAAACCCGTCCGTGGCACCTAAAATGAACCCCCCTCTATGCTGGGGGTCTCCATCGGGATCCCCAAAGTGTCCCCACATTAACCCCTTGCTGCAGGGGTCCATAGGGGCCCCGCAGCCCACCAACATTAACCCCTTGTAGCGGCGGTCCACGATCGGCACCGATCGTGACCCCGCTGCATTTAAAAGTTTAAATTTCCCACCTCACAGGTCCTTAAAGGACCCGCACTAACAAATTTTAACCCCAGGCAACTAAAATTAACCCCATAACTCATGGGGGTCAATACAGACCCCCATAAGCACTTAATTAACCCTGTCACTCATGGGGGTCAATACAGACCCCCATAAGCCCTTAATTAACCCTATAACTCATGGGGGTCAATACAGGCCCCCATAAGCACTTAATTAACCCCATAACTCATGGGGGACAATACAGACCCCCATAAGCACTTAATTAATCCTAAAACTCATGGGGGTCAATACAGACCCCCATAAGCCTTTAATTAACCCTGTCACTCATGGGGTTCAATACAGACCCCCATAAGCCCTTAATTAACCCTATAACTCATGGGGGTCAATACAGAACCCCATAAGCACTTAACCCTATAATTCATAAGGGTCAATACAGACCCCCATAAGCACTTAATTAACCCCATAACTCATGGGGGACAATACAGACCCCCATAAGCACTTAATTAACCCTAAAACTCATGGGGGTCAATATAGACCCCCATAAGCCTTTAATTAACCCTGTCACTCATGGGGTTCAATACAGACCCCCATAAGCCCTTAATTAACCCTATAACTCATGGGGGTCAATACAGAACCCCATAAGCACTTAACCCTATAACTCATAAGGGTCAATACAGACCCCCATAAGCCCTTAATTAACCTTATAACTCATGGGGTTCAATACATACCCCCATAAGCACTTAATTAACCCCATAACTCATGGGGGTCAATACAGACCCCCATAGGCACTTAACCCTATAACTCATGGGGGTCAATAAAGACCCCCATAAGCCTCTATTTAACCCCATAAGGGTATATTATGACCCTTATGGGGCTGTTAAAACCCTAACTTTAACCACATAAGTGCCATGATGGTCCTCAAGGACCATCATGACACTAACTACAAACACTACACTGCACTATAACCCCCAATAAACCATTAAAACTAAACTAACCCCCCTCTACACTAATCTATTAACACTTACACTACCTACCTACACTACCTACCCCCTAATAACCCCCCCACCACTCTAATGACAGAAAATTAAAAAAACTAAGTCACAAAAAATAAAAAAACCTACCTTACAGAAAATAAAAAAACCTAAGTTACAAAAGATAAAAAAATCCACATTACAGAAAATAAAAAAATACATTACACCCCCCCCCCCCCCCCACACACACACACACTACAGGAAGAAAATAATTACACACCTGGAAAGGAAAGACATACACAATTCAATACATACAATACAATTCAATACAATACATACAATACAATACATACAATACAAATAAAATAAAATATAATACCCCCTATCTATCTAACATACAATCTATTTAATATACAATAAATCCTAACTATCTAAAATACATCCCCCTATCTATCTAATATACAATAAATCCTAACTACATACAGAAACCCTAATTCTGAGCTAAAATAAAATAATTAAGACCACTTACCTTTGTAGATGTCCCTTCAGATCACCAACCCAGGGGAAAAACAAAAATAAAATTAGTGCAACACATTAACATAAAATAAATAACCATTATACACATTCTAAATATTCTACTCACCTTTCCAGCATGTCCCGTCCTTCTTCTTTTCTTCTCCGGCGCAGCCCCTGTTAAAAAAACAAAAACGTTACATTAGCACACCATACAGACACAAAATAAAATAAACATATAAACATATAAACATATAAATATACATTCAACTTACCTCCCCGAGAGGTCCCGTTTAGGACCCCTGCACTAATTTATGAGCTGTGGGAGCCTGCGAGATGATCTCGCAGGCGACACTCCTCATGTACATTATCGCAGTGTTGGCATGGATGGCCCTGCTGCGTAGCTCATACGTTGCTCGCAGCATGGCTGATAGCGTTGAAACAAAATTTTGCAGTACGTAGGATTTAAGTAGAAGCCTCTTATCTACGAGGCTGGAATTTAATAAGGCTGTCTGTGTCTGTTAGACATAGAGAATAATTAGTCAAAGAGAGAGGAACTTAGTAAGTGATAGACAGAGAGGTGGAGTAACTTAATGACAGAGAAACATAATGTAAATTAGTGAGTGAGAAATGGGTGTATTTAGGTTTTATACTACCCTAGACCATTCAGATCTGTGTCCCCCAACTTGCAGCTCCTTTTTCCCCTTCTATATCTCAAATCTTAAATCTATATGTGTTTATATATATAATATATATGTCAGAAAATGTCAGGTACACTTAGACACAGAAATATAACTTCATATAGAAAATCCTGTGCATATACAACTATCTTTCAATGTATCTTCAAACAGCCTGCTGCAACCTTGACTTTGTGCTGCCTAGGCCTGGGCTTCATGTGCCTATAAAGATCTACAGCCCTGAACTGAGAGCCATTCAGTGATTGAGAGTAACTTAGTGACAGAGAATGATGGAGTACGTTTGTCACAGAGAGAGCTTGTCTCATACAGAGAGAGCATTTAATGAGAGAGAATGAGAGAATAACTTGGAGTTACAAAAGGAAAGAATAACTTAGTGACACAGTGAGAGAGAGAGAGACATTAACTTAGTGACTGACAGAGACACACAAAGTAACTTGACCGAGAAAGAGAGAATAATTTGGAGGGAGAAAGAGGGCACCCAGAGAGA
Source organism: Discoglossus pictus (assembly GCA_027410445.1). NCBI lineage: Eukaryota > Metazoa > Chordata > Amphibia > Anura > Alytidae > Discoglossus > Discoglossus pictus. The sequence continues at coordinate 287,174,190 of CM050163.1, forward strand.
CAGAGGGCACAGAGAGAGACAGAAAGAGAGAGAGAAAGTAGCCTATCGACAGAGAGGGAAAGAGAGAGTAATTTAGTGACTTAAGGAGAGTGAGAGCAATCGTAACTGAACATCAAATTTATGTTATAACTTAGTGACTGACAAACTATGACTGAGAACTATGAGAGAACTTAGTGGGAAATTGAGACAGAGAAATAAGTGTCTGAGAGTGATAGTAACTTTGTGACCGAGGTATTGAGACAGTAAATTAGTGACAGAGAGAATAAGTAACTTAGTGGCGTCCCCTTACATTCCATCAGCTTCACAGGGGCAGTGTGGTTATTTTGTATATGGAAAAATTGCTAATGCAGCCTCAGCTAGGCACTTCACATCTTTTGTGAAGCTTAGTTAATTTAGCGGAGAGAGAGTACTAGAGAAAACACTCCTTCACTGTAAATGATGACGGGAGTTGCATTGAGCGATAAATTACTAAAATAATAAACCAGACCACTCAATGTAGAAACCAAAAATAAAAATCAGCTGTATTCATAGACATGGCTCGACACAATAAAGAAAGGCTTTATTGTGAGAAGAAACATTGGTGAATACAGCTGATTTTGGAATCTAGATTGAATGTTCTGCTGTAATATATGTTAGTATATGTGTGTTTGTGTGCGTATACATATATATATATATATATATATATATATATATATATATATATATATATATATATATACATCTTTAAAAAAGCTTATTATCTTTTTATCATGATCCCATGGACATCTTGCTGTTCTATAAACCAGTCACTGCCGAGATGCCATAAGCATTTCCCCCTCATTTTCCCTCAGTAATAAAAGGGATACAGGAGGTGTGGGAGAGAAAAGCTAAAAATGTAATCAGAAAACAAATTGTATATGTAATGCTAAAAGTTAAGGATTCTTTAATAATAAGTGCATATCTTGGCAATGAATAAATTGCTAAGATCCAGTCTCTTGCATTATTTCCAAGTTCATTACATCAACTATATCCTGACCTCTTACTGCAGCTACAGAACAAGACCTTTGATTCACTCATATGGTGCAATATATACCATTGGAATATATACATTTATATCTCCCACATTAGAGTATGAGGTTATACAGCAGTAGTGGGTAACAGTGTCCTAAAGGGCCACCAATAGTCCAGGACTTCAAAGTCTTTCACTGTATTCAGGTTCTCTTTGCTCTAGCCCACCTCAATTCTATTCTTATTGAACCACCTGTACTCATGCAGTGAGAGACTGAAATCCTGGATTGTTAGCCCACCCTTGTACAACCGACTTGTCTACTACTTTAATGAAGAGTGGCCCAGGTGGATGACTGAACATGATCAGCCTTTTTGATATAAGATATCCCATGTAGCGTTGAAACACTCCCTATTATATTCATGAAGTTAATAGCTGACCACTGTGTACATATGTACACCCTTCTCTGGCTTACAAACTGGGCCTTACAAAACAACTTACCTGTACCAAATCTATGAAGATGACAGATGTCTGCCTGTGCCAGTTCCAAAGTCTGATTTACAGTCTCTACAAAAGGGATTTTACAGGTGTATATGGCCAGACAAGAAGCCTAGAATAAACAAACATATTATGTTTTTGCGTAAATCTCAGGGTGGTCTCATTACCTAATCTCTGGAATTACTTTGTTGCACCACAACTAGCACAGATTGCAGTGCGGCAGGAATCAAATTATGTGCCAAGGTGGTTTCCGATAAAAGGAGATTCTGTGCCTGATCAGAATTTTGAGTTTTTGATGTGGGCACATAGTGATTCTAATTCAGTTAAAGAAATACTAAGGGCCTCATTCTATTAGCGGCCGCAGCCGTTGCGGGGCCGCAAGGACCGGCCGCAAGCTATTCGGCTATTCTATTCCCTTACGGCCGGAGGCTCCGGCAGGCTTGCGGCCGGTGCCTTGCTATCTCTTGCGGCCGCTCGCGCCAGAGGAAATCCTTTGATCTAAAACGGCCGCAAGAGTTTCGGCCGTAAGAAATTCCTATTTGCAATTCAATTGCTCCGGGAAACCTCTCTGCAAGGCTAAAAGCGAGCCGCTGCTTACTTGCAGGAAAGAGATCCCGCTAGCACCAATTAAGCACATAAAATAGCTCAAATAAAGCCATCCTGCACTTTGAGAAGACTATAAAGGGATTTTAGGTGTTAGAAAAAATAGCACATAATTATCCTATACTCAAATCCGTAAAATATTTTATTTTTAATATCCGTAAAATATCCATGTAAAAAGTCCAGAGTGCTTGGAGCACCTCAGACCCGCCCACGCCGCAGCCGGAAAATAAACAGTTAATTTGAACTCGGGTTTGGGCTGATGTGCAAGCTTGAGAGTGGGTTTCTTTTAATCCTCATGTCCCCCAATATGATCCCTAGCATTTACAGAGCTGTACAGTGCAGGCTTGAATTTATTTTTGAGTTTTTATATTTCACAGCTTACGGCCGGTTCCAAGATATGCGGCCGGCCGTAAAAGGAGATCCTTGCGGGGCTGTATAATAGAATCGCGAGTTAACTGAACCCCCGCAAGGAATCGCAGCCTTACGGCCGATTTACGGCCGCTAATAGAATGAGGCCCTAAATCATTATGTTAAACATTCTATTCTGTTATGGGACAAATAGAAGAATACAGTGGATATAAAAAGTCTACACACCCCTGTTAAAATGTCAGGTTTCTGTGCTGTAAAAAAATTAGACAAAGATAAATCATTTCAGAACTTTTTCCACCTTTAATGTGACCTATCAACTGTACAACTCAATTGAAAAACAAACTGAAATCTTTTAGGTAGAGGGAAGAAAAAATATAAAAATAAAATAATATGGTTGCATAAGTATGCACACACTTAAAATAATACTTTGTTGAAGCACCTTTTGATTTTATTACAGCACTCAGTCTTTTTGGGTATGAGTCTATCAGCATGGCACATATTGACTTGGCAAGATTTGCCCACTCTTCTTTGCAAAAACACTCCAAATCTGTCAGATTGCGAGGGCATCTCCTGTGCACAGCCCTCTTCAGACCACCCCACAGATTTTCAATCAGATTCAGGTCTGGGCTCTGGCTGGGCCATTCCAAAACTTTAATCTTCTTCTGGTGAAGCCATTCCTTTGTTGATTTGGATGTATGCTTTGGGTCGTTGTCATGCTGAAAGATGAAGTTCCTCTTCATGTTCAGCTTTCTAGCAGAAGCCTGAAGGTTTTGTGCCAATATTGACTGGTATTTGGAACTGTTCATAATTCCCTCTATCTTAACTAAGGCCCCAGTTCCAGCTGAAGAAAAACAGCCCCATAGCATGATGCTGCCACCACCATGCTTCACTGTGGGTATGGTGTTCTTTTGGTGATGTGCAGTGTTGTTTTTGCGCGAAACATATCTTTTGGAATTATGGCCAAAAAGTTCAACCTTGGTTTCATCAGACCATAACACCTTTTCCCACATGCTTTTGGGAGACTTCAGATGTGTTTTTGCTAAATGTAGCCTGGCTTGGATGTTTTTCTTCATAAGAAAAGGCTTTCGTCTTGCCACTCTACCCCATAGCCCAGACATATGAAGAATACGGGAGATTGTTGTCTCATGTACCACACAGCCAGTACTTGCCAGATATTCCTGCAGCTCCTTTAATGTTGCTGTAGGCCTCTTGGTAGCCTCCCAGACCTGTTTTCTTCTCATCTTTTCATCAATTTTGGAGGGTGCTCCAGTTTTTGGTAATGTCATTGTTGTGCCATATTTTCTCCACTTGATGATTCACTGTGTTCCATGGTATATCTAATGCCTTGGAAATTCTTTTGTACCCTTCTCCTGACTGATACCTTTTTCACAATGAGATCCCTCTGATGCTTTGGAAGCTCTCTGTGGACCATGGCTTTTGGTGTGGGATGTGACTAAGAAAATTTCAGGAAAGACCAACTAGAGCAGCTGAACTTTATTTGGAAAAAGTTCTGAAATGATTTATCTTTGTCTCATTTTTTTACAGCACAGAAACCTGACATTTTAACAGGGGTGTGTAGACTTTTTATATCCACTGTAAATGGAATCTCGCAAGAAAAACAATCTTTAATGACACCAGTATTCCAAAATAGGGATATGTAACCAGAAAGGAAGAATCTGTAATTTCAGTGGTGGACACAACATTGTCTAGTGAAAAATGTACATTTTTCAAGAAGGGGAAGATTCTGGAGAGCTCTGAGTTGCTGGGTTGAAAGGCTAAGTAACAAAGGGCCTCATTCAATTGCAAGCCTGCAACTTGATTGTTGTAGGCCGTATGTCTGAAGGGTGTGTTGCGGGCTCCCATTCATCTTTGATTATGATGCTATTCAATTGAGCAAGGGTGCGAGTTATGGGCCGAAGCCTCGTAAAGCCTGTTGTCACCTGTAACGCTTCCGGGTATCTGATCTAATAAAGCCTGCCAAAATCAGTCAAGGCCGTAAGTTGCGATCCCTTCACAGGTCAATTAACCAATAAGAAGAGGAGGAGGAGCAGAGGGGAACACCGGAGGAGGAGAGTGAGGAGAGATAGTGGTATGGAGAGAGAGAGAGGAGGCAGCAGGTCAGGGAGGGGAGGTACAGGTGGAGGAGAGCAGGGAGAGAACAGTGAGACCAGGAACCCCCGGCACAGTTGGCAGGGCAAGAGGTTGTGCCAAAGCAGAGAGCCCACAATTATAGCCAAGAGGAAACAGAAACACTCCTTAGGGAAGTCCAAGCCTGCCGTACCATCATCCATGGTGGTAGGGATGTGAGGCCTTGTGATAAGGCACGGGCCTGGAATGAGGTGACTGCAGCTGTCGCTTCATTAGGGGTTGCAAACTGTGATGTTCTGTCGGTTAAACACCAATATGATGACTACCGGATGAAGGTGAAGATGAAGATATCAGTGGAGGCCAAAACAGCCGGTGGGACTGGTGGTGGCCCACCACTCAACATCACTTACTATGGATGGAAGCAGATTATCAAGGAGTTTTTGGAGCCAGCGGCAGTAGTGGGCCTTCTAGAACAGTTGGACACTGGCTATCAGGAAACCCTGCAAAGTGAGTATCATATGCACCATCACACCCTCATATGCACACACATGCACTTCACACACATAGATAACTGACATACTGTAAGATTTCTGGTTCTGGCTACAGATATATGGGGCATCAATAGCCATGTAAATGTTATAACATATTATATTATCATCATATTATCATTCTAATTGTTATCAATGAAATGTCAGTCCAATACCTTACCTGTAGTTAAAACGGATTGTGAATAGCAGTTGCCAATGCAGTTTGTGTTAGTCTTATGTTTGCTATTTGTTCAAAGATAAAATAAAAAAAACGGTATGAATATCAATTGCAATTGTATACATTTTGTAATGAGTTCCCCTATCCCTATCTTCCCCATGTGACACTACACCGTTTAAAGCTGTGTCACGTAACACTCTAACTGCTTAGAACCTATCCCCATTGTTAAACGAGGTACAGCTGTAGATCCACAATGATCCTTTATCCAATAGAGAGTACATGTACAGGTGTGCACACTGCAGCATATGCAGATACAGACTCTGAGGGACTGCATGTGTGTGTCATGTACTAGTCTAATATGGACCATATCTCATAAGCATGTTAGCACCCATTGCTGAGCATTGGCCACAGATTGGTCAGTCTCACACACTCAACAGCAGATTCAGATAAGCACGTGTCCTAATGAACTGCAGATGGCACACCGCACCAGCGACATATATATATATATATATATATTTTGTGTATATATATATATATATATATATATATATATATATATATATATATATATATATAGGCCATGATGCAGGGATATGGAAACACACAGCAAAGAATTGTTCAGAGAATCAATACTCAAATACTATTGTCCTCTCATTTCAGTATCCAGGAGACATACCAGAGGCACAGGCGATGGCTTCACTAGAGGCACCACTATCACCAACGCAGGTGGTGGTGGAGGAAGCCGAGGGCCCAGACCCATCACAGGAGGCTGGACTTTCAGCACCAGGACCATTGTGGGAACCACCCCCTGGGCCCTCACACGCATCATGGGCACGTTCACAGCCCTTTCAAATTACTGGAAGTTCAATGAGCCACCAATCACCTGCAGGGATGTTGAGCTCATGGGGACCACTCTAAACAGGCCCACTACTGCCACCTGGTGACATTCAAGCAATATGTGTGCCAGACCACAATCCTCTCCCACTCCTGACCGGGCCTCAACAGATGTTGCCACAGCAGTGGTTTTTCCAGCAGTGGTTTTCCCAGCAGTTGGCCCAGAAGTTGTCGCAGCCATTGTTGCCCCAGCAGATGTCGCAGCCATTGTTGCCCCAGCTGTTGTCGTAGCTGTTGATGTCACAGCCGTTGTTTCCCCAACAGACTGGTCCAACACCATACCGATGGGCAACAGCATCTCCATTGCCAGCACCATCTCCATTGGCAAAAGCACCATCTCCATTGGCAACAGAATCCCTACTGGCAACACCATCCCTATCCCTACAGGGTACACCTTCACAACTGGAAACACCTCTGGCCTCCCCACAGCACCTCCAGAGTCGAACAGCATCCAGAGATGGAACTTACATTCCCGCGCCAGGCACCTTGAGTGACATATATCAGCACATTCGCTTGGCTGATGAGCGTGAGATCGGAGTAGTCCAACAGCTGACAGCTCAGCTGGCACGTCAGAATGATATTGCTACCGGGCAGGCGGAAAGCATCTAAGCAATATGCAATTTGAGGCTCCACCACCTGTTGAATACTATTTGCCTCATTTATTGTTTCCCATAAATCATGGCCTGTCTGATGGCTCCCGAGGAGAGGATTGAGAACCACAGCCCTCCTCCTCATCCACACTCCACAATGAATATCATTTTGTAATAATGTTGACATACTAATGGCTGTCTACAGAGTGTATACACAAATGGTTATGTTGAATATTTCTGCAATTGATGTTCAATGTGGATTGCCGTTGAGATGAGATGTTGAAGTCAACTGAAATAGTGTTCTGATTGTCTCTGTAGGTCTTCATAGCCCAAACTCACGACCAAGAAGGCATGTTCCTCAACCTCCTCTTTCTGTGTCACATATTCTGTTAATCAGTTTCTAATTATTCCTTAATATCTGACAACACACTGTGTGTGGATTAGATCTGTATTACATTATCCATGATTATGTTCATTTGTTTAATTGAGTAGATATAGATAAGTTGTAAGTGCTATGCACATGACTGTTTTCTCCAATTACATGGAGTGATTTCTGATGATCCTTTTTTTCATCAGATTCCGGTTGCAGTGGTGTAGTGACCACATGTGATGATATGCAGTCCATAGGGTCACAGAGAGTAGGGTCATAACTGAGGGACTTAACAACCATATGTGAAAGGTTCCCCTGGTACTTGATATGCAGTATGCCATTTGGCTATGTAATTTGGCCACTATTTGTTGTCCCAATGCAGATATAATGTATATAAGATGATCTTTGTATTTTTAGGGTCCACATTAGAGCCTCTGTGAGTGTCAAAGTGTTAATATGTCCGCCATTTGCATGTATTTGTGTTGCGATTGAATGAGGTAGTTTGTCTTTAATAGCTTTTAACATGTTGCAGCATGGCTTTTCATATTTGAGTTGTTGGGCATGTAATTGTAATGACTTTTATTGCTTTCCCCATGTTTTAAAGTGCATTGGTGTCTTTATATTGTGATTTGCAGTGTTACAAACTAGTCTGTAAACCCTTTGCATGTCCTATTTGGAACCTGTAAGCTTTTTGTGGCTTTGAAAGATCAAAGGCTTCGGGAGGCTGTAGGTTACAGGTTTAACCATCGCCATTTTTTTTATGCCATAACTCGTAACCTGTTTGTAGTCCACAAAAAGACACCAATTGAATAGCTCACTTATGGGCTACTGGATCGAGCGAGAGCTCAATTGAATCGAGCTCAAAGAGCCTCATTTAATTGAGGCTTTGGGAGATCCAGGCTTCGGGAAATGTAGCATGCAAGTTATTTTGCTATTCATTTGCCGTCTTTTTGCTGGCTCCGATCGAGTTATGGGCTCCGGCCTCCTATTCATTGAGATGGATAACATTGCAAGTTAATGCCCCTCCAAGCCTTTGATCTTTCACGGCCGCAAGACTTCCCAAAGCTAAAATCACAAATTGCTATTCAATTGCTCCAATTCCCCTTCACTAACCAAGCCCGCAAATGGTAAAAATCTAACCACAATTTAAGGGTACCAAGGAGGACTCGCAAAGGGCTTAATGACAAGTCCGGAGCACTTGAAATGCACACACTACTGCACTTTTATTAAAAGTGAAAGTTATGTTAGGTATTAGAATTAATAGAACACCATTCTCAAGCCCGTAAATCTGCAATATAAAATTACATTTTTAATGAGTAATTTTCTGGGTTATAGCAATCTTGTGATTCAATGAGTTAATACATATCAGGCCACCCACATGTACTATTACATTGTGTTGATTCATATTTAATATTTAGTGATTTGCTATTTGATTGACATGTCACCTCCATCAGCCCTATTAAATTCAAAGTTTAATGTGAGACCCGTAACCACCACCAGCAGGGAGACGGCGTCCGGACAGGGATGATGTGGGCCCTGTGCCTAGGTGGAGGAGGACATAGGGGCTGCAGACATGTTTGTGCCTTCTCAACAGCGCTCCTCAGTGACCATCTATTGGTCACAATGTTATCCTAATCTAGCCTGGCTACAGAGTCTTGGATCTTGGCCTATGGGATAATCAACTTTTGTATGCAGATGGCTACCTCCCATCACATGGTCCATGATCTTCTTCTCTGTGGACATGTAGGGTTCTAGGGTTCTGTTGAACATGTCGCCAATTGATGGTCACTGAGGAATGTTGTTGAGAAGAGATGCTGCAGTTGATATGATTTTTTTCAGGCATTATGTTTTAGGTTTCTTTTGTTTTTCATTTGTTTTGTTTTAGGTACAATTCAAGTTTATGCATCTGCAAGCATTGTGGAGGAAATGTAGGAGATGTAAAGTTTTCAGGTAGACATCCCTTCAATGACAGCCCCCTGCCCCCCTTTAACATGTAGCTCCCACAATCTTAAAGCTATCATATAGCAAGATATTGCTATGGCGGTGGACTTGCAAAGTCTCACAATGGCATGTTAATGAAAGCATTGATGTAAGCAATAGTGAAGCATGTGATCCTGACCTTAATATCAGTCTGAGAACAGATCCTTGGGTCTGATGTAAGTAACAGTGAATCTGCTTGCTGACCTTTGTGTCCTCTCCGTATTAATGGGTATTTAGCACTGTACTGTACATGCATGTTGATTAGTTTTTTTTATCCTCTTCCGCCTTTTTTTAGTTGACCGCTTTTTCATTTTTCCAAATTTTTTTTCCACCACACTGTATGTGTGTGAAACTGGATTGGATTACACAGGCCAGAGGTTGAATCATCTGTTTCATTGATCTAGACAAGTTATAAGTGCAATGCACATTAATGGTTTCTTCAATTAAATGGAGTGATTAGTGATGATCCTTTTTTCATCAGATTCCGGTTGCAGTGGTGTAGTGACCACATGTGACCCTGGTAGGTGCTATGCATCATGTATATTCTAGACTATGACATTACCCCCTTTAGGTATCCCCTTTTTCCCAATAATAGCTTCCTGCTTTTTCGGGATCCACCCACACCACACTCATACTTTTAATGCCCAGTCCTGACCGTTTCTGATTGCAGTCTGTGTATAAAATAAAGCTTTGTTATACCGTTCTAACTGTGCTAGTGTGTTTTCAATGGTTGGGGTTATGGGACATCCACATGTATCACATTTGTGTCTCATTCCTATAGATGTAAACTAATGACCCCTTGTTAACATGCAATAGATAAATACATATAAAAAGGAATAATAGTCATAATAACATTAGATATCATATAAAACAAAATATCAAATCTAATAATAATAAAAGGTTAATACACAGGCCAAGTACAATTAGTGATACAGTGGAGTAGGAACATTCCCCTGAGGGCCTAAAATGAATATGACTGTGACACTGGAGTGGGTTGCCAGTTCCTTCTCTAGTGGACTGGGATTTGTCTGACCTCTCTGCTATGATGTACCCATCTACACTGGCCCTACATGGTATAACTCACAGCTTCATTGAAGTACACAACCCCCTTCACCACCACCACCACTTAGCATATGTTGGAATGCAACTAGTTGCACAATAATCCCCCAATAATAAATATGCATTTACAAAATATTTTTTTTATCATATGTTGACATGCAGAAAGTAATTAAAGACACACTAGCTGATTCAATAGCAACACAAAAAGATGAAACAAATGCCATATTAACCCTTTCTCACTCACAGGGGCTCTATTGTGTCCCCTAAAATATAAATATAATTGCATATACATGTTGCTCGTCACATCTACATTTGGGAAAACAAATAGTGGCCATATTTCCCCGCCACATCCCATAGATCAAGTACGGGTGAAAATTTGATTATTTGTTGTTCAGACGTGTAGTCGTATCTGAATCTATGTGACACTATGGATTGCATCACATTTAGCTAGGTCTCTGCCTGTGCTGTTCCAGAGGGTTTGCATGACAAAGATACTGGAGTGAGTTGCCAGTTCCTTCTCTAGTGGACTGTGATTTGTCTGACCTCTCTGCTATCACCTGCCAACCTACACTGGCCCTACATGGTATAGCTCACAGCTTCATTCATGTAGATAAGCCCCTTCAAAACCGCCACTTAGCAATCCACAATAATGTAAATTGATGAATAGCAAAACAAAATGGGAGGTCACCAAATGGGAATGGCTAGACATCTTGGCACATGGCCATGGGCAATGGCATGGGACTTACCAGGATGGGTGTAGCGGAGATTACACCTGATGGAGATGAGTTGGCTGTTGATCTCCGTGCCTCTGCAAAGCCTCCATGTGTTTTTGCAGCCCTTCCTGATGGGTTAGAGTCAATTAGTGTGGTGTATGTTCCCCTAGTCCCCTTGTGGATTGCTAAGAGGTGGCGGTGAAGGGGCTTGTGTGCCTGAATGAAGCTGTGAACTATACCATGTCGGGTCACTCTGTGGGCAGGTGATAGCAGAGAGGTCAGACAAATCCCAATCCACTAGAAAAGGAACTGGCAACCCACTCCAGTATCTTTGGCATGCAAACCTTGTGGAAAAGCACAGTCAGAGACACAACTGTGCAGGACTGAACAACAAATAATCAAATGTTCACCGGGTACTTGATCTACGTGATGTGGCAGTGAAATATGGCCACTATTTGTGTTCCCATATGTAGAAGTGATGAGTGAGATGTATATGTTATTATATTGATATTTTAGGGTCCACAATAGAGCCTCTGTGAGTGGGAAAGGGTTAATATGACATGAGTGTCATGTTTTTGTGTTGCTATTTAATCTGGTAGTGTGTCTTTAATTTCTTAGTGCATGTTGCAGCATGGCTTTTCATATTGGCATGTGCATGACCATTCCAACATATGAAAAAACATTTTTTTTTATAAATTCACTCTTTTTTGGGGGGTTATTATTGTGCAAGTAATTGTAATGCCTTCCGATGCTTTCCCCATATTTTGAAGGGCACTGGTGTGTTTATATTGCACTTTACAGTGTTTAAAAGTGGTCTGTAAACCCTTTGCGGGTCCTATTTGGAGGCCGTTATGTTTTGGCCTCCATTTTCGGGTTACGGGCTTGAACGCCATGGCATCTTTGGAAATTCGTTGCAAAATTGAAACATAGCAGTTACGGGCTTGACAGAACAAAGGATTTGCGGCTGTGAAGTTCCACAGGCTTTTAATCCCAACAGCCTTTAATAGTCTTGTGGGCTAGGTTACGGGCTAGGGTTTGACATCTGCACAATTTGTTAGTCAAGAGTACCTGTCTGTAATGCATTTCAGAGAGATGTGCTTTCTAGATTCTCATGATCATTGGACAAGAACACCATGTGTCATAATATGCGCCCAATTCTCAGCAGCCCCAAAAGCATTGTCCTGGGTAATTGGGGTGTATGATGTGTAATATGTGGAATGGAATGTGTAGTCTATGCAATACTTTGAGGTTAGATTCTAGTTTATTGTAGTTGCTTGTTCTGTGGCCAATATGTTTCAAACATTTATCCCTATCGCTTTGTTTCATCTTTACATTCAGTTCCTTTTTCCATTTTTGTTTTAATTTAATTCTGTCATACTTTAACAACATGCAAGGCATTAGGCTAAAGACTAACTCAGGATTTATCATTTTAGACATCCACATGGTTCAAAATTGCCATCTAGAAAAATATATTACTAGGTTGCTTGACTGTTTAATCCTCGTTGCTATAAAGTGTGTACTTATTACCTGGCTGGAGGCCAGTCCAGTTTTACTAAATTTGTGGAAGCATAAAGTAATAAATGTTGTAATTCTATTTCCATTGATGCCAAGGAAAAAAGGGAGAGGAGTTCTAATTAACCTGGGAATAGTTTATATGTACATTAACCTCACACATATAAGAGAGTCAAGACAGCTGGTTTCAACAGACTACATGGATGGACATACACAGTCTACATGGTGGTTTAGCTTAATCTTAGTACAGGACGGCAGAGAGGGGAACAAACTCCACTAATGGACAAAAGAGGTACTCGGAGAAGACTATTTTTTTAGACTATTTTTTTTATGATAGACTATTTTTGTCGACATGCGAAATATGCCATTTGGAGAATTACATGCCATTTCAGCCCTTACATCTCTAAACAAATGTAGAATTTGTTGTCAACCCCCCCGATCCCCCCCCCCCCCCCCCCCGCAATTTTCCCTAGTTTTAATTAGTTAGAACTGACTATTTAACCTGTGTAGTAGCTGCATGCATTTTATACTATGTCATATCAAGGTTGCACTTACTAGAGATTACTTTCCTATTGTGTATTTGTTTCCTTTTTAATCTATACTTCTCTTCCTAAAACTCAGTAGAGGTATAAACACATTTATTTTCATTTTCTCTTTAACGTCATCGGGGTGCCCTTTTTAGATTTCCTCCGACTTCCCCCACTGTTTATTCTCCCTTAAAGCGAAAGTAGTGACTATATTTCTTACAGTATTTTAGTCAGTTACAAAGATTTATGTGTACAGATCGGTGGTGTATTTCTGCCTAGACAAATAAAGCCCAGGCCTAGGGCAGCACAGTTTCAAGGAAACAGTATTGTTTGCATAGGCACAGAAATGCAATTACATTTTTTTTTCAGTGCTATGTCCAGACATGCTGTACGTATGGATAAACACACACACACACATATAAAGATTTATATATATATATATATATATATATATATATATATATATATATATATATATATATATAGTAGCCCACAAAAATGAGTACACTCCACACATATTTTATTATCTATTTTCATGTGACAACACTCTGCTACAATGTAAAGTAGTAAGTGTACAGCCTGTATAACGTGTAAATTTGCTGTCCCCTCAAAATAACTCAACACACCGCCATTAATGTCTAAACCGTTGGCAACAAAAGTGAGTACACCCCTAAGTGGAAATGTCCAATTTGGGCCAAAAGTGTAAATATTTTGTGTGGCCACCATTATTTTCCAGCACTGTCTTAAACCTCATGGGCATGGATACCACCAGAGCTTCACAGGTTGCCACTGGAGTCCTCTTCCACTACTCCATAATTACATCACGGAGCTGGTGGATGTTAGAGACCTTGCACTCCCCTACCTTCCGTTTGAGGATGCCCCACAGATGCTCAATAGGGTTTAGGTCTGGAGACATGCTTGGCCAGTCCATCACCTTTTACCTTTAGCTTCTTTAGCAAGGCAGTGTTTGTCTTGGAGGTGTGTTTGGGGTCATTATCATGTTGGAATACTGTCCTGTGGCCCAGTCTCCGAAGGGAGGGGATCATCCTTTGCTTCAGTATGTCATATTACATGTTGGCATTCATGGTTCCCTCAATGAACTGTAGCTCCCCAGGCCGGCAGCACTCTGTGTGTCATTTCTTCAGTGTTGTCACATGGAAAGATATGAACTATAATAGTTGTGTTACTGCAAGTTGTCGCCACAATGCGGGCCTCGTGAAGCAAGGCACGCAGGTGCAGGGCTGCAATGAGCTTGAGATGAGTGCCGCAGGACTAAAGCCCGTAAATGTAACTGCGGCTCTCGCAAACCGAGGCCTGCAGTTGCGGTGCTGCACTAAATTACGAATTTAACGACCGAACCCCGGATCTGGAAAGAAAAGCAAAAAAAGACAAATATTCCTAAAAATTACTTACACACTCACACACATCACAGGGGGAGA